>MU866313.1:0-50138 GCA_033296915.1 Triangularia setosa | reverse complement strand
CCCCCCCCCCCCCCCCCCCCCCCCCCCCCCCCCCCCCCCCCCCCCGCCCCCCCCGGGGGGCCCCCCCCCCCCCCCGAGCCAGGGCAGTGGGTTCGTTCTTGTGCACCAATACGCTATTGCCGCGCCCACCCCCATCATCATAGCACGCAGGGGCCTCTCGGTGCTCGGTGCTTGTGCTTGTGAATCAGTTTTAACAGGAAACAATCGGACCACCGAATCTGAAAAGAAGCGAGGACTGAACGGGTGGGAAAGGGGGTCAGTCACTAACACTAGGTAACCAAGTGTCAGTCAGGGGGCCCGGAATTTGCTCCCAAGGTGACAGAGAGGAAACTTTTGGCTGCTGGAGACATCACCAAAGAGGACATCGGGCCGTCGTGTGACCAAGCCCCCGGGAGACTTGGGTCAGTTCCCCGTGGTCGACCTTTCCGGGATGGGTTTGCAGCTTGAGCTCACGCCATGTTCGTAGCCCTGCATACGCCGAGGGGGTCCCAGGAACAGTGGCATCAGAGTGGACCCACCCAGCCCACTGCACAAACCAATGGTGGGGTCTGTGCAGGTCATCGCTGTTGGCTTGCTTCGAGAAAGCAACGCCCGGAATCTGAGATGTGACCGTGAGTCCTCAGTGTACAGCTCGTGGCTGGTTCTGGCCCAAGCCACCCCTCCACCGACACGCTGGAACTGGGACAGATTGAAGAGAAAAGGGGACTCTTCACCGAATGAGCCAGGAGTGGTGCTTCTCCCAAGTCATTGGGCCGGGGAGCGTGCCGGTGATGGTGGTGCACGCCGCAGCAGCAGCACAGTAACGGGGGTAACTCTTTCCCCAGAAGAAAAAAAAAAACATGCTCTTTGGCCTGTGTGCTTTGGACGAAACGGCCTACTCCCAGTGCTCCGCGGGATTACGCGCGCTAGCTCCCACTAGGCTGTGTTCCAAAGTACGTACATACCTAGGGTACATGATCAATCAGTCAAAGCCGTCACCATGCCCCGATGGCCGAGCAGGGCTGTCCACCGTTGGACAGTCGCTACTGTACAGGATGTAAAAGCCGCCGACAAATGGAATGCGGGATAATGATAACTGTGAGAAGATGTGTTTCTAGGTAATTCGTAGCGCTCCACCGGTCCGGGCGATCCGTGACCATTCCGGGTGCCCCGCGGCCAGCCCCCCGCCCCCCTGGGCTCAACAATCCCGACCCGGCAGTAGTGGGGATTGGCCCGGCGTGCGCTGCCGGCGGCGACTAGCAGATCACAGACAGGCTTGGATTACCCAATCCTGCAGATGTCCCAATTGCAACCCCCCGCTGCCGCTGCCACTTTTGATCCCTCTGTCTTCCCGAGATCTTCATTCTCCATTGTTGCGCGCGCCTTGGTATTCGACTTTTCTCCCAATTGTCAAAGAAATCACCGGTCCCTGTTTGTTGTTTCGCATCTTCTTCACACCTGCAATCCAAAAAAAAAACAAAAAAAAACCAGCTGTTTTCTTTGGCTTCGTTTCTCGACGTAGGAGCTTGCCCCTTGGCCCCGACGCTACCCCCACGTATCTTTTCACTTTTCTTACAATTTTCCTATTTTTTGCGCGCAAAAGAAAAGGAGCAAACCAACAAGACGTACCGTACTCGGCTTTTTCCACTTCCTTTCACTCTTTACCCCTGACTGGCCCCAGGTAAATTAACTTAGTGGTGTTAATAAGCTTTGGGTGGGGATCTCTTTCGTTTGTGTCCGTGATCTCCTGGCCTGAGGGGCACACCCACCGCCGGGGGCCCTTCTCCGTTTTCCCCAAAACCGGGCGGCCGGGTGGGTGCCGCGCACCAAACGCCAGTGCGGAGCCCGCAGCTGTGGTCATCGTCATTGTCGGCTCACTCCATTTATTAGTGTACAACTCGGTTGCCTCCCCGCGTTGCACTCACACTCACAGTCCCTTCAGTGTGTGTGTGTCTGTGTGTTCGGAGGCTTGCAGGAAACACAAGGCACTGACACTGTACTGGATGCTGTCATCACACACACGGCCAACAAACCACAATCATCATCCGCTCGACCGTTTGCTAAATGTGAATCCGAAACCACTTTTTTTTTGTCCCATGCACAATGCCGCCTCAAAGCCAGCGAGTGAGAGTCGAGATGTCCTCTCCCTCGATTTTGCTGACCGGTCGGTGTACTATCTATCCCCTCCATATGCATGACATTGCATTCGGGGGGGACGGGTGGTTGGGCTTTTATCATAGCCGCGACCAACGAGCGATTAAACAAAAAGAACATCACAAATCGCAAAGCACGAGTGACAGAAAGCAAAACAGGGCAAATTTCGAATGGAAGAAGGGGCAGTTGATCGACCGGATAAACGCCGGTCATCGAAAAACCGACACATCTACACACGAGGGACGGGATAGGTAGTGCAGTACATTGACACGAGAGCGGCTATGCCCGTCCTGCAGTGCAAGTGTTGCTTGCGTCCCGTTTATCCATGGATGCCCCATGCTTGTCTGCTTGTTCACACACTTCCCCCCTCGCAGAAATCAGGGCGTGCTGCAACAACGGGAAGCAGTGTGTGTGGCCAGCAAGTCCTGGTCCCCAGCCTAGCCGAGCAGCCGAAAATCACACCCAAGACCTTCCTTTGCAGCAATCAGCTGGCCTTCAACACTTCCTCCAGCTGATGTCCTGCACTGCTGCTGTGCTCAACCCTTTTTTCTTCTTTTTTTTTACCGCTCTCAACAGCCATACATATATCCGTGATAGTCCAATGGAGTGTTATGTCGTGCGAATGGGGCGGTCACGCAACAGATTATTGAAAGTGGAGAACTGAGGCCATCGAGGGAATTTTCCGCCCGCTCATGGTCCTCCGCCCTCCCCTTTCCTCCCTCGCTGGTAACACCGTATCCGCACACACAGGGTAGCAGCTATATGCAAGCCCCGGGATCTAAAGCCTAAAGGGCTTTAAAGAGAAGTGGTGAGCCAACTGCCGGTTTGCGGTCGTATTTTCCCTTATGCACATAGTATACAGTAGGATGCAAATTTCCCCCTGGGATTCCCATTTATATCTAGGTACTCATATGATGAAAATCCGGATAGCGCACCGCACTCTCATCAAAGGTTCAAGGAACGGAGCAGAAGTAAATAAAGTGGAATATTCGATAAATATGAAACAACACAGATCAACCCAACCCACCACATGGATCGATGATTTTTCCAAGCATTCCTCCCAGAGAAAACCTTCCTTTGATCACACCAATATCCCGGAATCTTACCTTAGAATGGGGGAATCTAGAACACCAACACAGTGGGGTGATTCTCAATCTCAACAGAGATCCTCCCCATCGCCGAGACTTTTCGGGAATGCGATGCGCTAATAATAAACGGAAAGAAAACGATCTGGAGTCTATTAAAATAAAATAATAAAAAAATACCTGTCAAAATGACCTCATAGTGCCTCACCCTTGACCGAGTCACTTGGTCTACTACCTACATTACTAGCTGTGAATTTTGCTGCCTGCCTACGGTACAAAACACCGATATTGGTTTTAACAGGCCCCAGGCAAATACTTTCGGCGAGGGCTTAAAATTCCATCTTGGCCCTGCACCTGCCACTATCCCAAGAGCAACTCTATCTAGTCCGATTGGGTAGATCAACTAGTAAGATGGCACGGTACATGCATGTGGTGACTGAAATGGGTGTGTTTAGCGAAGGGGCAGTGATAGACTCGGTTCCATTAGGTGTTCCTCAGGATCATTATTCCTCAGCTGACTATGTGCCTCTCTAGAACCCTGACACATCGGATGCAGGCTGATCCTGGCATGTAACCTTGAGCTTTGTGCCTTCGGAAGGGATCGAAAACGTCGTCTGTATGTTGTAACAAGTGTCGAGCGGTTCTGGGTCGCCTGACCAAGAATCAAGGACCAGCGGTTCATAGAGTCCACAGACTCTGTCTGAAAAAGCAAGACAAGAAAAGCATGATCCATGTTTATCAAAGACAAGTAAAACTTTATCAATTCATACAACTCTGCCAAGAAAATCTCATAACCTTGAAGCTTTGATAAGCATGCTCAAGAAACATGTTCTGTCATAGGACAACTTGAGCCACAAACGCCTACTCAAACTTGGCCACCTCATACATATCATCCGGATCCTTTCCGTTCTCTTGAATAAACCTCCTCACCTCCTCCACCTTCTTATCCACGTCTCCAAGCACCTTCTCCTTCTCCCCCTCCACCTTGCTATTCCCCGCCACCCCCGCCTCCACCGCCCTTTTCGCAACATTAAACCTGCTAACCCCATTCACCAACATCATGTTAAATGGCGTCGTCGTCGTCCCCTCCTCATTATACCCGGCCACGCTCATCCGTGCAACATTCTCCCTCCCAAACAGCAGCCCCTGCAGCTCAGTAGGGTACCCATGGTAGTTGAACAACAGCGGTTTGTCCCTGGTGAACAACTCCACAAACTTCTCCTTGCTCAGCGCGTGGGGGTGCTTGGACACGGGAGCCAGGATCATCAAGTCCGTAACGTTGACGACTCTGACTTTGAGGGCCGGGCAGAGCGCCCGCAGGAGCTCGGCAGCTTTGACAACTTCAAAGGTGACTTCTACTCCGATGCCCACAAGCACGACGTCAGGCTCTTCGTTGGCTCCGAGAGGGGAGGAGGCAAACTGCCAGATGCCCGCCCCTTGCTTGCAGTGCTCAGCTGCTTCCTCTGCAGACAAGTAAACAGCGGTGGGCTGCTTAGAGCCGATGATGAGGTTGGTGTAATTCTTGGACTTGAGACAGTGGTGGACAGTCGACAAGAAACAGTTGGCATCGGGCGGCAGGTAGACTCTCGCAGCCTCGGCCTTGAGGTTGAGAACGGCACCGATGAAGCTTGGGTTCTGATGAGAGAAACCGTTGTGCTCTTGCCGAGCCCAGGTGCTAGTCTCGATGTAGTTGATGGATGCCAAGTCCCCACGCCACTTGACTTCGCGGGCGATCTTGACGAACTTGGAGTACTGCACCATCATGGTGTGAACGATGCCCAAGAAGGACTCATAGCTGGGGAAGATGGCGGTCCGTCCGGTAAGCGTGTACCCTTGCATGAAAGCCTGGCAGTCATGCTCCGACAACACCTCGATAACCCGACCACCGTTGGCGCGGGAGTACTCATCCCACTGGAAGTTGCGCTGAGTATGATCGAGAATAGCATCAAGCTTATTACTCTCCAACTCATCAGGGGAAAACAGCCGAATGCTGCTCGGGTTCTCCTGGAACACTTTATCCAAGAATTTCCCCGTAACCTTCATGCAGCTCTGATCCGTCCCCTTCTCCACCGTATACTCCTTCCAATCCACCTTTTTCAACTCCACATAAGGATCATACGTCAACTTGTTTTGCCCCAACCTCCTCTCATTCTCCTTGGGCAAAATCCTCGTGACCTCCTCAGTCGGCTTCCCATCTTTAATCAACTCCCCAATCCGATAACTCTCCAGCCACTCCCTCAACTCCTCCAACTGCCCATCCTCCTCTCCAGCTTTGGGAAGCGGGACCTGATGGGAGTGGAAACTCCCCTCGATAATCTTCCCCTCTACCTCCTTCGGCCCCGTCCAACCCTTTGGAGTTCTGAGCACAATCATAGGCCATCTCGGCTTAACCATTGCCTCCCCTTCTCTGGCAGCTTTCTGGATCTTCTTGATCTCTGTCAGCGCCCACTCCAAGCTCCCATGTAAATCATCGTCCACACTCGCCAACCGATCGACGATCCTAACCTGATACCCATATCCACTAAACAACGCGACCATCTCCTTATCATCCATGCACCCAAAGATGGTCCTCTCCGAAATCTTGAAACCGTTCACATGCAAAATCGGAATCACGGCCCCAGACTCTTTTGGATCAAGAAACTTGATCGCGTGCCACGCCGTGGCTGTCGGTCCAGTCTCGGCTTCTCCATCCCCTACCACCACCGTCACCACCAAATCAGGTTTATCCATCACCGCACCAAACGCCGCTCCCAGCGCATACCCCAACTCACCCCCCTCATGAATCGCTCCCGGAGTCTCAGCGTTGATGTGGCTCGGAAACCCGCCCGGCACCGAGAACCTCGTCACCAAGTTATAAAACCCGGACTCAGAGACATCATACTCTCCCGGGTAGAACTTCTCCAAGCTCCCCTCTAACCACAGCGCAGCCAGTGCCGCGGGTGCACCGTGGCCGGGGCCAATAACATAAATCATCTCTAGGTCGGAATGATTCCGCAACAAGAGATTGAGATGGCTGTACACGAGGGTCAAACCTGGGCAGGTTCCCCAATGCCCCAACAGACGGGGCTTGATATCATTGTGCGACAAACGGGACTTGAGCAAGGTATTATCTCTAAGAAAAATCATCGATGCGGCGAGGTAGTTTGCCGCGCGCTGAAAGGCTTTGAGGGAGCGCCGGTCAGCATCGGGGAGGGGCTGGTGGGGGAGCTGGACGGCTAGGTCGAGGATGGAGGTAGGGAGGGCGGAGGGGAGGGGAGGGGGGTTGGGGATGGGGATTTCGGCTCGGGGCATTTTGACGGTGGTTTTGTTCGTCGTCGTGTCGTTGGAGGATTGTAGATAGCAAGACCGTTCGTGTAAGCTGTGGTCGTGTAAGTGCTGGTCGACGGTAGTGGCGTGCTGTCAAAACTGTAGCGGGCCGCGCCGTTGGAAAGTCAAATCTTGTAGCACGAACGGACGTTGTCTGTGCGAGATGCAATGCTAGACAGAGAGTTCGCAGCGGAAGTTCATCCACGCGGTTTTGGGCTTTGGATGGACAGCTGGATCCAGCAGCAGGAGCTTTGTCGTATCGATGACGTAGAGCAGTCCCACCAATCAGTCACACACCCTGCACCACAACCAAGCTGCCGGATCGACCCACTTTTCCTATTGGCTGGGAACAACTGGGAATGGCTTCACAAGTTGTGCAACGGAGAGTGGTGGCATCATTGGTGGAATCTATTACCCTCGCGTATCCGTAATTTTGATCCATCTACCTTCCCAAGCCAAGCCCAACGACCCTCATAGGCCACTCGATCCACCCTCTATGCTCTTCATCCAATATCTCATGTGCTCTCTCCACCAAGTGGTCGCCCCAGCCCTGGAGCCACCACGTCCGCTCATGATGTTTCCACAGTATGCAGAAATGTGCAAAGATAGCCACCGCCTCGGGCGTTGGTATCTTCAACAGCGGTACCAGAGAGTCAGACACTTCCCACAACCACAACATGGCATCCAACACATCCTTTTCTTGGTCTGCTCCTGCTCCATTCTGCTCTCGGGTAATGATGACCAACGACAACTCGAGCTCATCAAGTGCATGAATATACGTCGCCAATCTCTCTTGCGCACCCTCCTGACCTTCCTGTTTTCTCATACTGTCCAGGATGGTTTGTCTCAGAGTAGACAACGGGCCCCAAGGCTCTCCCATCTGACTCTCCTGCATCTTGGCTCTATGTGTCCTCCACCTTTGCCCTCCATAGGCCAGAAACGGCGCAAGCATTGTCTCATGGCCTCTTGCGCCGAGCACACGGCTCAGTGATTTGGCACCGGTAACGAGAAAGGTCCATTCTGGAAACGAAGACGTTTCATTGATGAAGAAGGACCCGTCAGATTGTGGCCTTCTTGGGCTGGCCAGAGCTACGCATCGTTTCATCAGCATTACTTTTGTCGCTAGGGCGAAGAGGACATACCAAAGTATATCGTCAACATGCTGAACAAGAACAGCCTCGCAGCTGCGTCCTTGTCTACCTGCAACAGATTATTATGGCCGTCATCACTCAGGTACTTCATCGCCTCTCTGCTCGCCTTCTGATGCAACATCATCCCTTGTGCCGTGTAAAAACCCCTCCGTTCAGGGCTGTCCTGGTAATAGGCAAGGTGTAGTGAGCTGATTGCCAACACGGCCCTCATGATGAACTCGCATTTTAGCGCTACGTCAACCACGTCGACACGCCAAAAGTCACGTACAGCTGGGTCCGAGGCGAGTGTGTGGTAAGTTCGGGAGGTGAAGTTGTGGAGGAGCTCCAGCTCTACCAGGGGTAGGCTGTCTGACTCGACTGGTGGAGCCGGGGGTGGGTAGGGGTAGGGACTTAGAGGGGAGGACGGTGAGCGGGAGGCTCTGGTAGCAGTTTTGGTAACATGGCGGACACCTCTATTGGGGATACCAAGCGTAGCCGGGGTTATTATTCCTGGTGGAGCGGTAAGGAAAGGACACTCGACGCCATGAGAGATGCAGTTGAGACAGGATGGGTGGCGTTCGTCACACTGGAGTCCCGGGAGTTTGGTTAGATCAGATCTAGATTCGATCGGCTACTTCGGATACTATATTAAGGACACAGACCTTGATCTTGCGGGCCTTGCAGATGGCACAACCGGTGCGGCTCTTTTTGTGCGTCCTTCGGCCCGTGTAGGTCAGACCCACGGGGGCGACTGGCTGTTGATGGGTCACGACGGCGGGAACCGGTGGTGCATGAGGGCCATGTGGTGTCGGAACGTTGGATCCGAAAGGTGTGGGGGTCCCGGCGGGCGAGGAGGGACTGGGTGTCAACAAGTGGGCGGCCGGTGCCGTACCTGTCTCCTGATTGCTGTTGCTCGGGTTCGGGTTGGACATGTGGGTGAGACTAGATGAGTGAGGTCCTGCAACCTTTGGCGAGTGGAGAAAATGATTGGCTGGATAGGTACGTGTGACAGACTGGAGTCAATACTGGGCTTACTGAGATCGACGAGATTGTCGGCGGTGACAGGTTGGCCACGTTTGTTGTGAAACTGTCTGATATCTGTCCACTGAGCGTATCTTACAAATCAACAAAAAGAAGACAGGAAGGTTGGCAAAACGAGGTCAGGAAGAGACAAAGCAGTGAACAAGTTGTCAGTCAGAATCCTCGCCAAATTTCGGCCACAGATTCAGGAGAAACAAACGAAAAGACAGATGGCGCAGTTTTTGACTGGTCAATGGCTCGTGAGGGCGACAGGAAGTCTGTGGTCCATGGACCCGGAAAGCGACTCCCGACGTTCAGCGGGCTGGTGGGACTGCATCGCGCTAAAATCACACTCGCAGATGCCAAGCAACGTGCCAAACGACTGTGGGGTTGGTCTGGGGCTGTCAAATTCCAACGACGTCAGAACAGCTGTCATCTCAACTTTCTTTGTTGTATTTTCAGCGTCTGGGAAGAGCTTGACTTTCTTGTCATCAAAGAATCATACCAAATGTTCGGGGACCTGTTCACGATGACCAACAAGACAAGCGACCAGTCAACGCCTTATGACGAATCTGAAGCCGATAAAAAAAACTTCCGTAGGTGGGTCCTTTTGGCTTGGCAGCCTTACTCGGATGGTAACTACATGGGGGTGCTTTTAGCCGTGTTCGGCTCAATCTTGAATTATTGACCAATCGCACTCCGAACCGCAATTCTGACAGTCAGCCCCTGGGGTAAACATACTCGCTTTCGCAAATCGCAGACTCTGCGTCCGAGAAACCCACAAAATTCCACGTTCATTCCTATCGCGGTGGCATTTGTTTAACTGCGCAAAGCCTTGGTCACAAGCGACTCGGACTCTCAAACGCCGCAAAAGGAAGAAAGATGATTGTATTTGGCTGTGAGCACAACAGAGTGTATTCGTCAGCACAAACCACCAATAGAATAGCCGGACGTTGGGGGAGTGGGTAGCGAAACGAGCAAAAATGTGCGAAGAAATCGGGCATTAGCTAGCCCCGACTTGCGAACTGGATGGATCTCAGATCCGCTCCAGTTCGCTGGGACTTGCTGTGGCCCTTTTATATTTTTAATACCATGGTATCCCTTCCCGCTTCCGATTTTACTCTTCTTTTTCTCACTTACTTTCAACGTCAGTCTTTTACACTCTTTTGCTGACGTCTTGTTCTTTACATACACGATAGGCTTGGATAGACTCATGAAGACAACTGCATTATAGACGATAGACAACAACAACAACAACAACTCGATATATCCACGAAACTTTCAGATCTCGACTCCGCTTAACATTTCGAAAGCAGCATAGTATATTCAACCTTCAATCTCAACGGCCAATGTCCCAACCGCCAACATGGCCAACATTGACCTCTCCTCCCTCCCCCCAGGCTTTTACCCCTCCTACGAGACCTGCGACCAAATCTCCCAGATCTGCCCCGTCAAAGCCACCACCCTAGGTTACTCCCCCAATCTGGGCGTCAACATCTTTGTCGCCATTGGCTTCGGCCTGTTCGGTCTCATCACCCTCGCCACCGGCCTCTGGAAGAAAACCTGGGGCTTCTCCATCGCCGTCGCTGCCGGCTGTATCCTTGAGTGCGTGGGCTACATCGGCCGGGTTTTACTGAGCGAAAACGCCTGGAACGGCGACGCGTTCAAGATGCAAATCGTTGCAATTGTGTTAGGGCCGACGCTGGTCTGTATTGGGCTGTATCTGACGCTGAGGCATATCGTAATCAGCTTAAACGCGGAGTTGTCGAGGATCGCGCCGAGGTTGTACCCGGTTTTCTTCGTGCCAGCGGATATCAGCTGTTTGGTTATCCAGGCGATTGGTGGGGGTGTGGCGGCGGCGGCGGGGAGGGATAACTACAATATTTTGAAGCATGGAAATCGGATTATTATGGCAGGTATTGTTTTGCAGGTCATTGTGCTGGGGGCGTTCGGTGGGCTTGCGGGGGATTACCTTGTCAGGGTTACGAAGGCTTTCAACCAGAGCCCGGGCATGGAAGGGAGTGCGCTGTGGAAGGATAGAAAGTTCAGGGTCTTCTTGTGGGCTATGGGGGGCGCGTATGCGGCGCTGATGATCAGGTGCATCTACCGTATTGCGGAGATGGCTGGTGGGTGGGCAAACCATATCATGCAGCATGAGTCGAGCTTTGTGGTGCTGGAGAGTTTCATGGTGTTGATTGCCTGTGGGTTGTTGGCTTGCGCTGCGCCTGGGTTCTTATTTCCGGAGATGTCGCACAACCAGAGGATTAAGGATTTGGGGAAGGGAAGGCAGCAGGGAGGAGTGGATGTTGAGATGGCTGGAGCTGGAGAGAAGGCGACTGGACCTAGCACCAGTCCCTCTGATACTGAGAGGGGGCCGGGGACTGGAGAGGTGGCTTTTGAGAACTGACTAAACGCGATGGATATTGAGGTAGAGTGCCGAAGAGCTTCGCTACTAGTAGCATGTTGGAAGCGATTGAGAACACCATCATGAATGTATTTACAGAACAATGACTCAATCCAAGCAAACAACATCTCTGATTCAAGTGTGTCACAGCTTCTTCTTCTTCTGTCCGTTTGGCTTCTTACACGTATTAACCTCAGCTTTTATTCCTCCCAGTCTGAACCTTTTTCTTACTAGTCTGGGCCCTTCCTCGTACCAATTCAAGCTTCCGTCCGAGTGGATGCGGCTGAACATGTGGGGCTCAGGGGTTGCAACATTGTAACGGTCAACATCGTGAAGTTGGTGGCAGTTGAAGCCCTGACTAAAGGGTAAAAGGCGTTGAAACAGGAAGAAAATTTATGCGGTACAGCTATGTAATAACATCATTTACCCATATTCCTTATAAATATAACGGAGAAAAGTGAGAATTCTACGCCAGCGCGCTTGGCGCATGGCTGTGATTTTGTATCCGCATCGTTGGGCTGATGCCAAGCAATCCTTGGATGCGAGTTTTGCTGCCGAGATAAAATTAGGGGTCCAGATTGGCCTGTTGGTTCTGGAAAAGCCCACTTGTCCGATGTCGAGAGCTTGTGCCGCCGCTACTCCCCATTGGGACAGGGGGAGGAGGCGCAGGCAATCTCGTCCTTTTTTGCTGGGTTGCGGAATCCTCCCCTCCTTCACTCCTCCGCGCCCGACCGCGTCTTTGCGCAGGCACTGTAGAATAATTTCCTTTGCGAGCCACGATTCTGGCAACGAGGGGAGGAGAGGACCAGCATCGGCAACTTTCGTTAACGTCCGACCTGACGACATATATACTACCTGGACATGGCTATCAACCGATCCTGGGCCGTCGAAGGTCTGCGGTCCTTTTCCAATCGCCCAAGACCTGTTCCGACCAGGTTCTGGATCATCAGTTTGGCTAGCATTTTTATCGTCGCGTTGCTCTTCGTGGGCCACAAATCCGATAGCCTGCCGTCGATACCTTATCTAAACAAGGAACCAGAGAAGGCTCAACCTCCACCACCGCCACCCCCGCCGAAAAACCCGCCGAAGGGTTCACCCAAGGACTATGACCCAGAAGAGTTTGACGTCGACGAGAATGGGCTCAAGATTTGGATACCGCCAAATATGGACGCCCTCGTCCACGGAGTCCATGCCTCAGATGGCATCAAGAGGAAGCCAACCTATCCTCTGGACCCATTCCCGCAAACGCCCATGACTTTGCCGGTAGACGACAACAGGCAGCGTCCATGGCTCGGCGCCGTTATCTGCTCCGCCTGGGACATCAAACGCCGCATGTTAATTCGCTACACCTGGATGAAGACGTTCAAGGACGTCCCCATGGACCAGCGCTTCGTCATCTCCAACCCCGGCCCAGACTGGAGAGCCGTCATCCAGCAAGAAAACGCCACCTTTGGCGACATGATCGTCCTTGACCACCTTCAAGAAGACGACTTTACCGCCAACACCGTCAAGACTGTCGAGTTTTACCGCTGGCTCTCGGAGAAATCTCCAGTAAAATACGAGTTCGTCTCCAAAATGGACACCGACCTCTGGGTCAACGCCCGCGCGTACTGGGACCGCCAGGTCCTCCCCAGGTTGGACGTCGCCAAATCTGCCGACGGCAACACAATAACGGGTTACAAGGCCAACGTCAACCACACCACCATCGGGCAGTTCTACTACGACTCGTACCACCACACTGCCTTCCCCCATGGGGCCATCTACACCGTCACCTGGGACATCGTCACCCTCCTCCCCAAACTCCAAGACAAGTTCCACGTCATCGCTGGCGAGGACGTCACCATGGCCTGGTTACTCATGAAAGGGCAGCAAAAAGTCACCATGGCGGTCTTGACTCAGGAAGAGAAATTCGAGTTTGATCACAAGGACACCCGGCCTGGGGAGCGGACTCCCTGGGCGAGGAAGGGGACGGATGTCACATCCAGCTGGCACGCTATGTACGGGAGTGAGATCTTGGCTATCCACCAGCTGAAAAAGGATGATGACTGGCTGATGGTCGCGGCGTGCTTTGACGAGAAGGGGATCAAGGAAATGCCGCCGTATCCCGAGAAGGAGCCGGAGGACAAGGGGGATAAGCCAGGGTACCCGAGGCCGTTTTGGACGCAGATCCCGAATGACTTTTGGGAGACGGATGTGGATGGTACGTTGCTCTGTAATGGGATTTGGAAGCTGGAGTCTGGGGTGGGGAGGGATATGAAGAGGAAAGGGGGGTAGAGAGAGTTAATATATATAATCATGATTTGGTTTTTTTGGTCTGTGTTACTGTGTCAGGTTAGATATTGCCTATCTGTTTTTGTTACCATGAGAAGTTGAATTTGGAAAGACGGACGGGGCGGAGGGGCAATGGGAACTGCACCGATGAATTACCTAAGAGGATGAGCAGAATGGTTTTGGATATGGGCTGGACATAGAGAATTGTATGTAGACGTAGAAAAGTAAAATTTAATTATGCAACTACTGACAAAGTAAGCAATCTCAATAAAGCGAGTGGTTCATCACGAGCTTGTATGACTTATCTATTGCCTCATTGCTGATAGGAGCTTCTACGCTACACAACATACCCATCTGCGGCAACCCTGCTTCTGATGCTTTGAGTGGAAGAGCCAAAAGTCGTGCCCACTTTAACGAAAGCCGATGTGGAAGAATTGGTAGGCACCAGACTGGCCTCAAATGCCTCTTTCCAATGCTTTGGAGGCAGTGAAAGGTCTATAATTTGATTGTCAATTATTGACAATGCGGATGGGGTTTTCCTATGGGTGGTGCTTCTCCTGAAGCTCATAGAATAGAAACTCGCAAACCAGACGGCATCATTGCAAACTCTTGCTCGTCTTATTGAAACAGCGCCGGCTGACCTGGATGATTTCTTCAAGAGGATCTTTGAAAGTATTCCCAAGCACTCTCGTTGAGGAGCATACATCGTCCTTGCCGTACTATTGAGACGCTGGGGCCACTCTGTTTGCTGGAGACTACTCTCAGGCTTTTGCCAGCGATCGACAATCGCCTAGAGGACCCTGGGAGTTGTCGCTCATTGGTCTCTCCTACATGTTTGATGCATCTGCAGACTGCGGAAGCAGTCCTCACTGGCTGTTGGCCGATTTCAGAGCCTTCAGAGTCAGATGCACACCGTCTGATGTGCAAGACATGCCCATTGATGGTACAGAAGGACGGTTGCGGGCGACACTTGGTTGCATTGCAAACACCACCACATTCATCCCGGCCCTGCCAACCTTCCGTATGTTTTTTCCTACTGGAGCACATCGACACTAAAGGAAAGGTTTTGTGGAGGATGAAGGGTCCTGGTATATCTTTCGGCGAGTTTGGTCCCATCTCTCATAAGAAACCTGTCCGGTATTTGCTATCACAATGGCTTCAAGAGTGCCCCTTTTGAGCTACGTGATATAGAAGCTTAAGAACTCGGCTTTTCTGGAGAACTATCGCACTAGATTACTGATGCTCGCAAGCATTGCCGGCAGTACACCCGTCAGGCTAACAAAACTGAAACCCTGGTTGGACATCTCCCTACCTCTGAGGACCGTGCTGGAAAGAGGTCTCTCTCCAAATGTCAGTTACCCACATTCCCGATGTGGCTTCGGCAATCGTGCACCACAGCAGAGTGGCACCAATATCTGGGTTCCAACGGTGATCACTTTGCGATCAAGACCAGATCCCCTTGGAGGAATACGCTTAGTTACTTCATTTTCCTCGTTGCATCTTCAAGGCGCCCTTCGTGACTCAATATGGGATGAGTTTGAGGTATTGCTCCAGTTTGGGGCAGAAGCACCCGCTGAGGTACTCGTGATCCCCGTAACCTTCTGTAATAGGCCTGTGGTTGGGTTCAAATACCCAACAGAGAAGGCTGAGATTATTTATTGGCTCCCGTCCGCGACCCTTTCAAAGACATTGTTCACGTATTTGCAAAACTTCAAGAGCACGACCCTTAGCAGCATGAACAGGTGGCATCAGCCCCACAATATGGCTACCCTTTGGAAGTATACAAACCCAGTGAGCCCTTTGGTAGAAGATTCACAGGAGTGGAAACCCCCCCCCCCCCTCCCCATCCAATGCCTCCCTATACTCTGACGTAGAAGACCACGATCGGCCTGTTATGAAGGATTCTGAGAACTGTGGTCTTTCTAGGTCTTTACGGAGGCACTTGGACCCCAAATATCGTCTTTCGGGAGGGGACTTGATTTACAATTTCTCCTGGAGCAAACATCTGCGCAAATGGGCCTATGATGGCCCTCAGCCACACTGGGACTGAGTCCCAATAAGTGGGTTCTTAAGGATTGTGAACACGGAGTGTCCGGCCCTTGAACACAAGCCAGCAAGCAGTAAAGTGTTTAGAACATAAGTTACCTAGATTTCTTCACTAAAATCCCAACACCACAGGAGTGCTGGTGCCATCTAGGGTATAGGATTCAACCTGACCCATTTATTCAGGGCCGTATACCATACGAATGAGAAAAGGGCATTGGCGAGAAGATTATTAATTCATGTGTTCCAGGTCCGAAGGATGTCTAGGTACCTAACGAGTTGCTCAAATATAGTCTTGTAAGATGCATGAGGGCCATATTGGCGCACTGGCTTCCTCTTCTAAGTACAACCTGACTGCTTTGTGTTTAGTAAACTAATCTCAGTAAAGTTGGGGGTAATCAAGAAGTTGAAAGTCGAGAGCCAACAAATCCTCTGATACCACTGACAAATTTCAAAAATGGCGTCTCTGTTGCCCATATTTTGTATCTACAGTTGTATGCTGCCAAGAAAGCAGAAGTTTTCCAAGTATGATGAGACCAACGCTCTAAGCCTTGAATTCTTCTACATACGAGCCTCCTTGGAGAGACACAAATGAATGTGTGGGATTGCATAATCGAATGACGCCATACCTGTGCCTAGCTAGGTAACATGAGGCTGTGGCACTCAGCTCCTAAAAGAAAGTGCAATAAAGCCTTCAGGGACAAACATTCTGCTGAATAGCTCTGTTCGTATTTTCTTTTCGCAGGGTCGACATGGCAGCGGCCCAGATTCCACATGGGCTGACACGGAAGACTTGACCCATAACGACGGCCCAGCCTCACCACAATTATTGCGTTATCAAGAACAAATGTCATGACTTGATGTAAAAGCCCAACTCTAGGAGGCTATCACAGGCAACAGTCAAAGAAAAATGCAAAAGATGTGATTCCATAACCCCCCCCCCCCCCCTCCCCCTCCCCAAACAATCCCCTTGAGTAATCCTTAAAACACCGCGTTGACTCCTCCTGGTGATCCAACTCTTTCCACCTGACTAACTTTACCATCTCAACCGCTAACCATGCCCAAACTCCTCTCAATCTACAACCGCACCTGGGAGAACTTCCGCCCCTGGGCAATCCCCTGGACACCCCTCCCCAAAACCCCTTTCCATGCCTCTCACCCCACAAAAGTAGACAACGACAAAAGCCTCGTCCCTGACGACCTCCCCGAAGTCCGCCCCCTCGACCTTTTAATTCCTTATCATCCCGCCCGCCAACTCGGAAAAGAAGTCGTCCTGTCCTCATCCTCCGAACCACCCAAAAACAGCAACCCAAACCACAAAAATGAGCCCTTCTGGCGCCGCCACCGCGTCCTCGTGGTTGCCATTGCAATCATACTTGCCGGCGGGACCATCTCCGGGGGTATCATAGCTGGGTTTATCGCCACACGTCCGCCGCAGCAGCCACAGTCGCAGGGGCAAAGCGGTGGTGTTGACCCCCTGAATCAGGATGCGAACAACCAGTAAGTTCACTTCATTTTTTCAGACAAGATGTATTGTTGAGACGGAAGGGAAATAGATACATCTACCCCGGCCTCTCCACCCTGCCTCTGATCGTCACCCGGACCATCAAGGGCACAACCGAGACGGTGACGTTGACAAAAACACCTAAGCGGACGTCAACTCCCAAAGCAAGAACTACTACTTCTGGGTTTGATGTTGTGATTACGACTCCTACTGCGGTGGCAGCTGGGGCAGACACCGAGGGTGTGATTCCATCTGAGACTGGTGTGATGTAAGAGGGCATATACACTGACATGTAATGGTTGTGTAATCCATGCCGTTTGCGTCGTCATTGTTCAAGAGGCAGTCTAATAGATACGGACAGAGAGATTCAAACGAGGGTGATTCAGCAATTAATAGCGAATGTCATCATAGCCGATATATACATCACGCCAACCGTCTCAAGCGGTGACTGACTGTCGTATATACATACATAGTCAACTCGTCCCATCCCAACATTAGCCAGCGCCAGCCAGCAATGGCGCGCAGCAGGCACCTCTTCTCTTCATTAAATTACAATTGTTCGGGATGCAAAAACCACACATCTTCGTCGCGCGAACGTGATATTAAATGCCCCCCTCATCAACACCAAGCTCCGTTTGCCGTAAACCGTCTCGAGAGCAATCGTGGCCGTGAGGCAGATCCAAAGATGGTAAACTGAAAAGTATTGGGTGTGAAGGGTGCCGGGTCATAAAAATACTCCTGTCTATATGCCGAGCCGAGCAAGCCAGAGAAGAACTTTTAGTCATTGTCGTAAAGAAGCGGCTTGGAGGAAGAAGCCGGTCATGGTAAGCGTTGCCCCAAGAAAACATTGGGTTTGTAGTAGATGCCGTATTCCGTCATGGTGTGCGGAAAGGCCATTCAACGATCAAAGCTGCTTCTCTGTTGCTGCTGCTTAGACCTCCAGTCGTGTGCTTCCGCGATGCTTTCGATCCGGGGCATGCCGTCAGGCTTCAAGTTGGAGCCAAACCCGGGCATGCTACTCCACCGGTTGAGCTTCTTCTGAGCCTTGACTGGGTCGACTTGGCTCTGCTGGCCGCTGATGCTGCTGGCGTTGGACCGGCTGGTCTTGGCTGTGCTGGAGGATGACCCCGTGGAATTGGGGGACTGGTAGATGTATTCGCCGTCGACGTAGACTGCGTTGGAAACAAAAGTGGAACGGCGATGACGCCTACGGGTGTAGCGCTGCTCGAGGCGGAAGAGCTCGATCTTGGCTTGGATTTTCTCAATGAAGCCCATTGTGCACGGCGGTGGTGGTATATACAGTGGTATACGGTTGATGTTTGTGTGGTGGTGTGTAGGACTCGAGACGTGACTCGGAAGACTCGGTAAGGATGATGGGTTGTACGATTTGACGTGTGAGTTTGAGGGCGTTTTGCTAAAGATCACTGTTTCAGGTATTCGATGATCGACGTTGGGAAAATTATTTCTTCGGCTCGGGTGAGACAAGTCAGATTGGGTTGGATAGTTGCTGTCGCGTGGTGGTGGTGGTGGTAGCTGTGGGTGGGTGTGTTCGAACGACGGAAAGACTGGAGATAGTCCAGAGATAAAGAATGGCAAGCGAACAGCGGCGGGGTCGCAGTTTATCCTGTGTGTCGGATCAGAAAGTCGTGGTGTTGACGGGTCGGGAACGAGAACGAGAGGTTGGGGGTGAAGAGAGGAAGATTGTGAGGGAACGGGAGGAGAAGCGGAAGAGACGATGTGACGGGAGCATCGCGTGGAGCAGGCAATCCGCGCCATTCCGAACATGGTGAAGGCTGGGTGGAGGCTGTCTCCACATCCAATTAACCCACCCTCGCGGGGGAATTTTTATGCTGCTCCGCACCACCGCATCGTGCACCGTGCCCCTGGCGATCACAGATAAAGACGCATGTTCCAAGCCGGCCTTGACCTCTCTGGGCAAGTCCAGCCTGCCGAGGCCTGCTAACGACGCAGGGGCACAGATGGGAAGGACTGCCAGTGGGACACTCGACGGCAAAAGACTGCTGGGAAGTTTCTCGTGCATCAGAAGGATTTGAAGAAAGAGGGGTTATTATCGAACTGGCAGTGGCTCGGAGTTTCAACTTTGGGGATGGCGGGTGACAGACAGTTGACATTTCCCCCCACACTTGTCCAAGCATCACTCAGCAAACACCTCGTAACGAATGCCACCAAAAAGCCATTCACCCGGTTTTGCCGTCCCAATGCCTCATTACAATTTATTCCAATCAATTGACTCTCTTTTGCTTCTATTGTTTTCCTTCACTTCGTCCCTCAGCAGTTCAGCTGTCGCGTGTCCGCCGTCAAATGACGAGATGCCCGAGCTTCTCTGGGCAGCCCTCAGGCCCCCCTGCATCCCACGTGTCGCGCTATCAGTCTTGGGCCACAACGCTCGGGACCGCGCATCCACAGTGCCCTATCTCCAATGAAAGGCCTCCAGCTGAAATGATATTAAACTCGACGGCGCCGTGCACGTGACGCCCGCCAGCTCGGATATCAATTGTTCCCAGCTCCTGACCCGACCCTTCGGCAGAGCAAACCAATCGTGGTGTGACTGCGGGATGGATCATAACAGCGACCGTTATGGCGGCTCAAAACATGGCACGGTACGGGAGACAAACGCCACCGCGTGGCACACACACTACTCGTCAGGACTGACCAAGCGGGTAGGGCAGGACGGTTTGGGAGCCCCGACGAGTATGGACAAAAGACTTGAATCCGTGGAAATTTCAATTGTATGCTTCTACATCTACATAAACGAAATACGCGTCCTCGCCCCTTTCTGATATCATATTAACAGCAACATTAGGCCCACCTGACATTTTCAAAGGTCACTCTGGAAGTTCAAAAGGCGTAGACACTCGCTAACGATGCCTAATAACTTCGCGAATCTTGGTCTTCGGCTTGAGAGCAAAGTCACGAATGTCCTGACCAGATAAGGTATAGCTCGGGAATCCTGCTGCCATCTCAGAGTTGCGACGTGTGAGCCAGACAATCTGCGCTTCGATCAACTCTCGTGGCTGCCTTGGGTCACCTGCTTTGGCATCTGCCCCGGACGGGAATGGATTCGAGTAGTTTTGCTGCCATTTCCACTCTTCAAGCCCGGGTTCGACTGCTGGAATAGTATGATCCTCATCCGTCAGACCTGTCATGCCCCTCTTGAACCACCGGCCAAAATCTCGATCCAACAGGCTGTCTCGCGTCCCGGGTTTGATCCTCCACCGCTGGGTGCTTTCATCCGAACGCAGCGCAATGGTTTCTTGTCCGTCCCGGCCGAGCCTCATATCGACCCACCCGCCCAGAAAGTGCCCTTCCCAAAAACGTCCTGCTTCCCCAGTCTCCTTATCCCCCTTATCTGCGTATGTGGTTCGCGGAGGGGTATGTTGGTCTTCTGCACGCCTCAGGAACAGGGTGAAGACGTGCACTAGCTCGTGGGCCATGGTGATGCTGAGTCTCAGATGAAGCGTACGGAAGTGGGCGGTATTCCTTTCAACGTCACGGTCTGCAACAATGTATTTGTACGCATTGCCCAACCTCGTCATCAACGTCTCGTTGATCTCGATGACACACGCCCGTTTAGGTTCGAAGGCATCCGCACAGTTCTGTTTGGTGGTTCGGCCGTTCTTATTGGCCATGCCACACTCATCCGAGATAACCACGTTGGGAAAGCTGCGACGAATGGCTCGAAGATAGTTCATGACCATGGCCTCGATGTTGGCATCCGTCATGTTACGCAATGCTGGTATGTGTTGGCTGACGCTGATGACGTGGTTTGCGGTGATTTTCAGGACACGAATGCTCTGAGGGTGCTCAAGCATATCAAGAGCAAGGCCCGCGACGGAGGCTGCGCAGCGAAAAAGGGTGTTTTCCGGTCCCAGGGCACGGAATTTGGTGAGCTTCCTTTCGCGCAGTGCTTCGGGTGTCGGCATCAGGAAGACTTGGAAATCAACAAGATCATGAACCTGCCTCCCTGAGGAGACGCGGGATGCAGGGCCTGACGGTCGGGACATTTCGTCTGCTCGAGGTGCTCGTAATGGAAGCGCCGTCTACTCACGGTGGTAGTTTTCGTTTGCTTGTGGTGGAAGTCCGAACTACTGGGTCGCGCGCGAACAGTTGCGTCTTTGTGTGATTTCCAGGCTGACAGAAAAATGGCTCTTTCCTAGATATTGACCACTAACGATATTGGCAGGTACTATCTGTCTGTGTCTGTATAAGTGGAAGTAGCGTTTAAAGACTGGCGCTGAATTGCTTTGAGGGCAGAGGTATATAAGATAAAGACACAATCGTCACCTGTGACGAAGTGTTGGACTTTGGAGTAGGCTGAGGATTGTTTGGTAATGGAACCTGGAGACGGGAATCATCGGTCTTTGATATACATTTGAGCAGAGGGCGTGACACGTACTGGTCGCAAGGACCCTACATCATCTAGTTGTTACCCACTCTGTCAACGTTGCGATTACAAGGTCCAGCTCTCACCACAGCCGCCGGCCGCCAGAGCGCTGGCTCAGGTTTGAAGCCATCGAGGAAGCCGGGCAGTGCGGCCACAGAGCGCTTAATGATCCATACCATGCAACCTGCGGCTTTGCATACATACCTCTATTTGAGGGAGGCAGATCCATACGTCCCTCCGGATTCCCGTCATTCCAATTGGACGATAACAATATCCCATCACAGTTCCCACAGTGTGTTAGCTACACACACTGTCGAGAAAGCACAAAGTGGCCGTTGTGCTGGTGTCACTCGAGACAGTACTAACAAATCACTGTTTCAGTTAGCGGCTTGCTGCGGGCTCTGCGGCTGTAATGCCAATATAGTGAGGCCTGAATATTTGGTATACGTGTAGTTGCGGCACAGCTGACACTCGGAGGCTGGCTTGTGGTTAGGGTTGTATGGAAATGATGAACAGGTCGGGTGGGGTTGGGCCTGCCCCGCACTCATCGTTTTCACTTCTTTCTTCTACCACCAAGAGGCCAACAGAAATTCAAGTTTTCCTTGATCACTTCGCCAACAACAATATCAATTCGAAAATCTAGTCACTACCACCCCTTACCCCCGGTCATCTTCAGTAATGGATGCCAACACGCTCTTAAACAAGAGACCCTCTGAGGTCTCGGTTGAAGTCCTCGATCCTGAACACTACCACGTCCTTGTTAAGGCGATCCGAAATATCCTCTCAACAGAGCTGGCGGAGTTGAGCATAGCACAGTTAATTGACGGCCTTCCCCTGATGATCTGGGTTTTTGAGGGCCGTGGATGTCTTCTTGGGAAAGGCCATCCAATGCTTGAGCATGAGAATCTGTGTGAGGGTGCTATTGAACAAGCCAGGTTATTCCGCGACACGTTTGACCCAGCCATTCTTCAGTTTTCATCCAAGGTATGTATCTGTGTCGATTTAGTGATGAGACTTTTGAATTAAGACTGAAACTAACGCAACGCACAGGTAATGCAAGCATATCAGGACTCCGGCATTGGGTCCCGGGAGTTCAAGATGCGGCTGGTGGAACTGACGGCAGTCGCGGTACATAACGTAGCGGTGCTTTTATACCAAAAGCAGCCAAAACTCCACAGTCAAGAGGAAATTGACGCCACTGTGTCCTGGACAATGCCGCCTCGGTGGATAGCAGACGATGGGCTTAAACCGCGCTGGGAGGAAGATATTGAACCCCATCCGACGCTCTTCTATCATGTGAATTACCTCGATCACGACCGCTATACCCATGGCCTTGCCGACGTAGCAGGTTATTGGGCAGAGGACCGCATTTTTGGGGGGGTCGTTTTGTTTGATAGAGGCGAATCTGCATACGAGGTAGGCCTGGCGTACCTCCCTCAACCATTTACCAGAACTGACAATCTTATAGTGCAACGATATTTACTTTCACTCTGGAAGAGTAAAAGGAACTTTCCGAATCTGGAAGCTATTAGACTCCCAGTTCGACGGCTTGGTTAGCTTCTTGATGTCAGATGATGTCACTCCAAGACCACCCATCTCTTTCCCCATCCTGGCCTCGAGAGATAATGGTCATCGTCACGACCCGTGGGATGCGATTGCTCTGCATAACATTTACAGAGACCCCTGGGAACGCAAGTTTCCTGACACAAAGCCCGAAGAGTGGAGAAACGTACGATCAATAGGAGATTATCCGGAATTACGAGACGCTTTCAATGAAATCACCAACTATAAGCCAGAGGAACCTTTTAACGTCACTCTGGACTATGACAAGAACGGTTTGCCGATTGTATCCAAGCGTGTTAGGGTTTCGGAGCTATCAGACGATGATATGTCGCAGGCATCCAGTGGCAAGCGCAGGAAGATCGAAGACGAATTCCGAAAAACACCGCCGCCGCACTCTCCACCACTCTTAGACTCACCACCACCTTTAGGCTCGCCACCACCTCTCAGCTCGCCTCCCCGTCTTCATTCACCAGAATCTCTAGAACTATTATCTTCCGTTGATGAAAACCCACGAGAGACACTTCTTCCACAGACATCAACACAATCACCAGTCGCAACCTCACCACGCTCATCAAGACCACCAAATTCGCCAAATTCACCAAAACAAGCAAAAGTATCACTTCCGGAGAGTATATCACACCATGCTGAACATGTCCCCGGAAATTTAGACATTGGCTCCAAAGAGATAGTTACAGAGCCGGTTAGTGTGGATTCTGATTGCCCTGAAAACATCAAGGAGAGCAGGTTCACGACAGGTGGAACTCGGTCTGAGGAATAGACAAGGTCCACCAATCAATACGAGTACGGCTAGGTTTCCTAGATGTCACTCAAAAAAAATGTTGGAATACGAACACTAAGAGTGTTTACATGCGATTGACTCTGCCTTTCAAGACCTTGAACTCTATCCTGAAGCTTGATGAATACATACCGACTGCGCGTAAGCCAAAACGAATCCCGAATAAACCAACACCTTCATGAAAACATCCAGCAGAACTTAATCTCTACGATCCTGCTAACTTTTGCCATCCATAATTGCCCTCGGCAATCAAGTCTCGCGGGCCTGATCACTGAAGTCAGGGTCGGCATCGTCGATGCCTTTACGCGGTGCCTGGAACTCTTTCTGGCAGATAAGAGACCAATACACCTCCTATCATCAGCGTTAGCATGTCCTGAACAACCACTTGAGTCTGCGCTTGCAACTTACCGCAGCATAGTATGCATAGCTATCAGCATTGACGCGAGCCAATCTTTGGGCAGCCGGTCATAAACAGCAACAGGGCCGTAGCCAGGCTCCCCGTTAGGATTGTCAATGATGGAGCTGAACGAAGAAGCAATCATAGGGTCGTAATGCAGGTACTCATGCAAGAGGGTCATGCCGAGGGTGTTGAAGTGCTGTGGCAGTGGGCATTAGTATGTCACGGTCTAATAGGAGGCTTACGTATTTTCAGGACGGGAGACAAAAAGAGATTCAGGATACCTACAAAGCTGACGTTATCCGCAATGTCCCCACCATCTTCAATACAAGCAGCATAAAAGTCCCTCGCGTCCTCATCTCCACGACCCTTCCCTTCAAGATCGTCGATGGCCTTCTTGTTGATTGCACGGGGGCAAACCACGATAAAAGGCTGCTCAGTATTGTAGTCACCCGAGTATGCCAATCCATGATCGCCGCACGCATTATCAACGTCAGTGGTCTGCACCAGTAAGTTCCTCAGCATGTCGTAAGCTTCGCCGTTGTTGTTAAGGTCTCTGAAGATTCGAGTGATCTTTTCCACGGTTTCCCGGGTCAAAGTAGGTGGGGTAGATTGTCTCGTCAGTTTCAATGAAGGGTAATACGGCCAAGGTCAACTCGATAGCGTCGCGGAAGGCTATCTCTATCTTGTTGAGACGGTTGGGCACGGGCTCTTCATCCTCGGGGAAGTCGTCTCCAGTGTTGGGCTCAGCTCGCTTGGAGAGATCCTTGACACCGTGCTTGAGAGCGAACAGGACGCTGGCGTGTACCGGAGACAGACTCGAAGCCAGAAAGATAGCTCCTATAAAGTGCATCTTGTTCAGTCAATACTGAAGAGGTTAAATAAAGAAGAAGTGCTGACATATTTGCCGTTATCGTCGTGATCTTCGAGAGGCCACCGATGAGTATCTACCTATATACACACTTTTTCATGACCCCGAAATCCTCAATACTGTCCGTCCGTCCGTCGGCTGGACATCGACAAGGCTGTTGATCATACAGAAAGTCATTTTCCGTGGTTCTGTATGACACGCTGAAACAGGCTTCGGCCATGGCGGATGTCAGCTTTTTGGTTGAACATCATGGTTCTCACTGACTGCACCGCGTCTCATGACATGAGCTGAAGTGTTATTTGGTGATGGTCACTGTGGTTGCTTATTTTCGTATTGGGGGGCTCTGCTCAGGAGGAAGCTGGGAAGACGTCATTGAATAAGCTTTCTGAAGCTTCAGGATTTGGTCCAGCGAGATTGCTGGGATGGAAACCTGTATTGGATTACAAAAAATGCGGGGTCTGCCTAGTCGGTGCATAAACCGTGCCTTGCAAACCGTTTCTTCTTTTTTTCTCCTTCCTTTTATGCCGTGCCGATGACCCGATTATTTCACTCTCGCCGGCGGCTATTTCTTTTGAAATCAGCTCAAACTCCCTGAGCAACTCACCACTGCCGATTTTCACAGCTTTCCCCCTTTCTTCATCTCTAAGCAAACAGCTGGCGGATTCAACCCGGTCCAACTCAAGCTTTACAAATATCCTTCTTCAATTGAACTGCAAAATCACACAAATCGACACGAGAGAAACTACCATGTCAATAACCATGTCAACCACCACCCTCAACCCTTCCCCCAAAATCCACACCACCATAACCATCACCCCCCCCAACCCACTCCTTCACCACTAACCCCCTTCCTCCCCTCCTAACCCTCAAGCTCACCTCCAGTGACCCCCAACCCATAGCCTTCTTCACCTTCAACCGCCCCCTTGCCTTCCCCTCTGCCCTCAGCAACCGCTCCATAACAATCCACTCCCTCCCATCCCTCCAAAAAATCGAAACCGCTGAAATCCGTCTCCAACGCGGCCCCCTGACCCGAATCAAAGGTGATTCTGATGAGCGTTTCTACCTCGCATTGCACCCAAACACCCCCTTGGAGCTCTCAACTCTTTTTGGGAGGGGTGGCGGGGTGAATAAGATCCGTCCTGCGCCGAAATCTATTGCTGAGAAGGGGTGGGAGGTAGATGAGGACGGGAAAGAGAGGAGGATAAGAAGGTCGGTGCAGCCGACTGGTGTCGATGGGTTGGAGCCGGGGTTGGAGTATAAAGTTGGATTGAATAAAGAGAAGCTAGAGAGGATGTGGTGGGCTGCTGTGGAGAAGGAGACGGCGGAGGGGAGGTATGTGCAGGATTATGAGGGCTGGGTGAAGAGGGGTGAGATTGAGTGTTTTGTGGAGGAGGGGGTGGTTAGGGTGGAGGAGTAAGAGCTGTTACAATCTTGGTCGGATCGGTGTATACTTCCTTACCGAATTACTGCTACCGAGGTCGGCTTCAGTTTTTGGGGAGTAAATGTGGAAGTGAGAGGACCGAGGCAGACGAACAATGGTGTCTAGCTTCGGATTACCTGGCTAACAACTTAGAAGAAGGGATACTCCTCTCCTGTTTCAAGTAGATTTAGAAGATATTACTTTCCAACTACCCGTTACCATTGGTGATGACAAAGGATTGTGCCACACATTTGGGCTGTAATAGAATGCAATACTTTCAAGGTAGTCACGGCACCCTCAATTCTTACCTACCTTAATCACTTCAACTTACAAAGATAGATGCCTATCCTTAATACCCACCTACACCATGACACAGATCTAGAGATAGCACAGTTGTTCAATATGCTTCCGAATCTGTCGTGCATTATTTGCTAAATGATTCTGGAAGCAGCCTTATTTGGCTTGCAGGACCTCCCTAATAATCCTGAGGGGAACAAGTAAGTGACATCCATTTAGAACTGGCGGTTAATCCTCTTACTTACAGTCTTGCAATAGATTTACCAAGTTTACCGACATGGAGTTGGACACCTACGGTCATCTGATTTCGAAATCCGGCTGCGAGGCTCACCAAATCTTCTTCAAATCTAAGGATCTCCGTCGCCAAGGAGTCCCCGATACGATGATGGCATGCATATATTCATACATATACAAGAGAGGCAGGAGTTGTTCAATGAACTTTGCATTGACATTTCTCAACCACAAGGCTCATTCTAACATGAAAACTGCCTCCACCTCCCACGTCTTCCCCCGTTATAATTTCTTTCCAGAATGAGTGGTACGACTGGAAAACCAAGTACGTAGGCAAAATGGATGATCTTCCCGAAGGCTGAACGTTTGCCTGCGTGACTGTCCGTCATCATGATGGAGAAGAGCAATACCAAAGAGAACCAATTGAGGGAGTCAATACGGAACTCTGACTTTTCGAAGAAAGCAACTGTCCCGGCAAATACCTTTGCGTGGACACAGCAGGTAGGTCTCTGGGGTGACAAGCAGTGCGAGCCAATGCTGGAGAAGCTCAGGGAAACAAGAGAGCCGTTTCACTTATATCAAACGTATCTGAACCCCCCATCAGTACTTCGGGATGATCAAGATCAAGAAATAGGCGTAATACGACCCCACAGAAAAGAGGGCAATGAGTTGATTAATTCCTGGCGAGATGAGAAGAGTGACGGGGAGGGTACCATTGGCTATCTCTGCGACATTGTAGCTATCTCACGGGTTTTAATCTTGCCGATCCAGTGCCCCGCCTGAAGAATATTACACCTTCTACGACGTTCTTTGGGTTAAGTGGGTTGATGGTGTGGAATATCGACGGGGTGTAGGACGTGTGTAGAGATCGGTATGGGAGAGTATGGAGAAGAAGGATACGGAGCTTATTCTGGGGTAACAGAGCTGACAATGAGACTGACATTGGCCTACAACGTCTACAGTTCCCTCGCAGTTCCGTCGTTATCTTATTCAGACATCAGACAAATGACAGGGAAATTTTAATACCAAGGCAATTTCATCCTAGTCGGCTGAGTTACCAAGTAGTAAAGTTGCTTTAACTATGATGTAACTCACCCATAATGTCAAGTAATACAACTCTCTTGTCAGCAACTTCCAAAATAGTTCGGCCACTCGAGCACCTTCGGTGAGGGCCCATCGAGTTGTAGTCGTTGTGGAATGTCAGCACTAAAGCTGCTAGGGTTTGGCATACAGCAAAGTCATCACCGTGATCCGTGCCTGGTGGCTTTGTTATGGTTTCAATATTGTGCTGCGCCTCTTCCTAGATATTGGAACTTTGAGAGTATTGCTAAGGCAAAACGCAGAGCCAGAGACCCGACAGCTCTGCCTGAAGCAGTGCAACGAGCATAAGACTCGGCACCTCCTCACATTTAAAGGGGCCATTAACACCAAGTAAACAGCAGCATTCCAGCACAAGCCAACTTGCATCTCCCCGGGATGACAACGTGAGCAATCATCTTAAATCTTATGTCCTAACCTTCATTGCGGTACTAACATCGCCCCATGTTGAAATTCTGTAGCGGCAATGGTAAACATCTGCAACCCCGGCGAAGTGGGCGTCGGCACTGAAGAGATGTGTGACATCAGTGGAGAGTGTGGGGGAACGTTTGCCAACGTCGTGCCACACGACTGCACTCATACTCTGGGCATGAGCAATGGTGATGAGGTCTGCGCAAACGGCTATAGTCGTGGCTGGAGGGTTTCGTGTTCTGGTAGTAGCCCTACCCAGGTCACAAATGGGAGCGGTCAGCGTTACGGCCACTGCTACTAACCAGGTCGTACGTTCTGTGGATTTGGTGCCGGGATTAGCACCATTTATATCAATGTTAAGGTCTGTTGCTGGCATCTTTAAGTCGTGGGGGTTCAAAGGTCTTTTAGCATGGATCTCACAGACATAGACACGTCGAGTTTGAACTGTGGGCATGTAGCTAGCAGGCAAATAGCTCAGTTGCCATACATTTATTTCAGTTGAAACACTGCCATCTATCCTGGTTGTTCTCTTCTAGAACCCTTGCCTGGCAACCTGTGCTTGAGCTGCAGCAATTGTCCCCTGAGCATTAGGGTCGACAAAATTACATCCATTCTTCCCATTCTGAAACTGAGCTGCCTCAGCCGAGCAGACTCCGACGCTACTCGCATCAGCACAGCAACCAGACGCACAGTCGGCATTGTTGACGCAGCCACCAGTGATAAATTGCGAACCGTTTCCCTGACCGACGTTCCTCGCGCCAGCGTTGTTGGGTGTGATTTGAGCCATGGCAGCCACGGCAACTAAAAGACTTTTTAGCACCACTCACGCTCAGAAACAACAAAATGTCAACATACAAGTCAGTAGGGAAACTCCAATTAGGCGGACCATATTGAGAGCGGGATTAAAGCTTGAATAAAGGCTCACAGAGCTGACGTCGACACCAGGTCGTGTGTTGAAGATAATTAAAGGAAGAGGTTGGATGATGGAACAGATGGTGACGATAACGCCATTTCCCTGGATTCTCAGAGGATTATATACCGAGCATTCAATTATGCCTGACCTTGCAGTGGAAGACGATCACTTCCCACCTCGAGGAACTGGGAACGATGCGACTGCCATTGTTGCGGATCATACTATAGTCCGGACAACTTTGACGACAGCACTCACAATGCGACGGGATAGTAATGACAATCTGGTACAAACTGAGCTAACAAAACAGCCACTGTTCGAAATGCCTTGGTGTTGTGGTTGTAAGCGGTGACAGGTGTGGTTTGATCAGCCTCAGCCCCTGAATCGGCAATAGGGGTTAAATGCTTGGCATGGATGGTTTGACAGCGCGCATCATTCATGCATGGGGCAGCCCTGGCATTCCGAATGTGGAGGTTTTGTCAACTTAAATTGTTGAGGCTCTGGTCTCAAGATCGGTTTCCTGTTAGTTTATTGGTAGTGGACCTCTTTCGATCACCTGATCTAAACCTGAAATTACTGCTTCATTAAGCTTAAGATCAACACTTCTTAGAGATAATAGCCCCTAACTCTATTACGACTATGACTAGCCTGGATCGAAGGATCTAAGCCTCCCGAAGCCACAGGGCTGGGAAACCCACTGTAGGTATTCTCCTAACCGCCCGCCCCCAAAAAGGTATTAACTAACCACCATGTTAATGTGCTTGTATATGTTGGCATGTCGGATTAATCCTTTGCCCTGAATCCAACCAGCCAGTCAGCATCAACTTGAATCTACGCCACCAACCCGCCAATGACGACAGGTACAGCACTTTGCATCAAGATGCTCAAATGCCTGATTACCGCCGAAAGAGATCTCTACCGTCTACGCAGCCTTCCTTCTTTTACCCAGGCATACTTCGCCTCTTCTCTATTTACAGTACTCCAACCTGCGGATTGCCACTCCCAGTACAAACTCACCGTACTCTTCAACAAGCTTCCAACACCCAAATCCTCCAATGAAACAGCCCGTGACTTCCACCATGTATATCCTACCTGCCTCACTGCCAGGCTCCCCGCAGAAAGCATATGCACCCAACCGCCGGGCAGCTCCCCTTTCAACTCCGACTCGCCGACTGGCGAGACTTAACAACGCAAGTCGAGTCGCCCCGGCACCCTGGCTCTAACTATTGCCGCGAATAACCACTGCATTGCATAACGGCAACTGAATCTAGACTATCATAAGCGCTAGAGAATGCAGTGTCCACCCCTATGCCTTTTAGAAAAACCCTCAACACCAGCAAGCCGCTATATGATTATGCTGTGTATCTCTGCTTTGGTCAGCCACTCATCATTGGGGATGTTCATGTCGAGGCGGCTGGGTAAGCGGTTGGAATGAAGGTAAAATATATTGGAGCAGCTCGGTGAAGCTTTGGCAGCCTGCCTCTGTGTGACCTGCAGACATAGTGCGGGCGGAGGGCGGTTCTATGCATGATGTACATACCAGAGGTGGTAGACTGGGGGAAGAAACTTGAAACTTTGGCAAGAAGAGAGGTGGTCAGACGTGAGTTTTCACTTTATACTTTTTCTCAACATCAATACTAAAAATGGAATAAACTCTTGTGCAAAACAATCTCAGAGACAAACTGGCAATCTTCGCCGTCTCCCTGACAAGACTGTGTGCTACCGGCTGTCCATGATAATATCAAAACCTGTCGAATGTAAATATCAAACACTTGGTTGGCCCGCCCGGCTAGCTCAATCGGTAGAGCGTGAGACTCTTAAGGAGTACTCCGAAATCTCAAGGTTGTGGGTTCGACCCCCACGTCGGGCTCAATTCCCGTCTTCGACGATTCTTTTTGCACTCTTTTTCCTATTCTCCATCACCTACCACTTTTCTTACCCATGAGCCCCTCCGTTATCAAGATAAAGCACCAGAAAATGGAAGGTGTCAACGTCAGCAAGGGACTTCTAAAGGAATGGAGGCTGTGGCTTGGCCTAGCCCTGAAGTCTTGCTTATTAATAGCAAGTCACATCCCGGCACTTGGTCCGCAAGGAACCTGGAGATAGGTAGGGCACGTGCAAGCCCAGTTGCAATCCCACATTCATTTTTAGGTGGTGGGAGAACGAGAAATGCCCCGCTTTGAATCGGCACCCGTCGGATTATACAAGGGGTACAGTCAGGAGGGGACAAGAAAGGAACATCAACATAATGTGATAGTTACTCACTTTAGTGAGAGATGACAAACGGTGATGACTTGCTGTCATATTTGCTGCTTATTACGACGACTTGCCTAATGAAGCAAGACGGTAATATGAACGCAGGCAAAAAACGCAGGCACAGGCGTGAAGAAAATGTACGGGCCAAGATGAGGAGACGAGGGGGTGGTAATATATATCCCACTCCTCAGTTTTCACCACCACCTTCCATCTACTCCCGCCTGATTCCTCAAATCAGTAATTTTTGATGATGGGGGGATGCTTATCGAACAGAGGGGACCTGTTGTGTTCGCTAAATGCACCGATATCAAGCGTCGTATGCATGGAACGTTTCCACAGCGTCACTAGCATAACGCAAGGGCGATTGGATAGCGTATTCTTCTCTCGAGGGATCTGAAGGAAAAGCAAAAAGGAGATCTGTGCTTACTGCAACCCTCCGTGCAAAGGAGGTCTCTCGGCCAAAAATTCCCATCATGAGAACAGCCATCAGGCTCTGTGATCAGTGAGTGAGGTGAGAACGTACGTAACCTTCTTTGCTCTGAGTGGTGCGTTCCCACAAGTCAGGAAACACTCGGATTCGGCCAACGAGCCGAAAGAGAAATCAGGCTCAGGTACCGCCATGGCTTACCGCCACCACCTGCAGGAAGAAAGTGCTTGCATATTTCGAAACCTCAGAGCTGATCCTCAAGGAGCGGCTCCAGAAGCTCAGGACAACGAATAATACACGTGTATCTACCACGACGAGCGGCAGTTGGAAGAGGGTCGTCGTCGGAAGCAGGCAGATGGCAAATTCAGGGACATAGGCACAGGCAAAAACACCACCGTAATTGTTTAGCAAAGTGCGGCCCGTCTCTTGACATGGTACGCATGGCATGGCAGGCGTCCAATTTTGTCATCGGCCTGGTATCGTGGCAGCCAGGGACTTGGACGGGTACGGAGCCCATGGACCGAGCGACGAGAAGGGGCTCGTCGGGTTGTCCAGTGTTTGGCTGTTGGATTGTACAATATGCGCCCCGCCAATAGCGCCATTTCAACTTTTAAGAATGTCGAGCTGGCATGTGGCGAGTACGCCATGTGTGGTTGTATCTCAATATCTCGATTTGGCCAAGTGATGAATCCTCCGGAATGTTTGGGGATATCGGGGAATACTCTGGTCTGGCCACCGCCGAGAACTGGGGATATCTTGTTAAGAATCCGTCGGTCGGCATATCGGGGTCGGGCTTTGTTGACTGGTCATACGTGAGCAGTCGAATTGCGCACAAAATAATTGTTACCTCCGAAAAGAACAGGCTCCGCTTCGACCTGCCACGTCGTTAAACTTATATTCGGCGTCCCACCCCACACAGGCAACGTAAAGGAGGCTGTCAAAAGCGGTGAGCGAGGGAAGCAGTCATAGAAGCTGGAAATGAAACCCGATGGGTCCGCGCCCTCGTCACCTGGACAGTCATTGTGCCTCGTTCATGCAGGTGCAGTGTGAAGCTTGGATGCTTCCCATCCAGGCCCAGGCACCTTCGAGGGCGACCTTCCACTTGGACCTTGGAACACAGCGTCGGTCGGCTTTCCTGTGTGACAACCTCTACGGGTGCTCTGCACCTGGTCAACCAGCAATGCTCCGGAGATCGGCAGACCCTTGTTTGATGCCGCCTTCGAGAACAAATCTAGGAGAGGAATGTTAAATAACTTTTGTGACTCTGATGGTGCTGAAGATTGACAAACAACCTCACTATTCCCGATTTGGGGACATTGGGTCCTGGTCAGCAAACCCCTGACGCCAGACGGCGTCAAGCCCCACTGTTGCATTCGCCCAAGACATGATGACGCAATGAACTGGTGATGGGCAAAGAACCCCGCCATCCGCCGGCGGTGCCAAAAGAGGAGAAGCCACAGAGAAGCTGCGCCGTCACAGATGATCGCTCGCTTGTGCAGCTCGCCCCAGGAAGACCCAGGAATGCTGGGGCTTGGTGTCTTGGTTCCATCTGCTGATCGGGAGCATTGCGATCGAACCGAGTGACCGTTGCATGACTGATGGGCGGTCAGCGGCAGTCACGGCTCAGGAAAGTCGAAACAGAGATAACGACGCCGTTGCGCCGATGGCAGGGCCCCGTCAAATCCGGTTCTCTTTCCCTCTGGCGCACAAAGTAGAGGGAAATGCCGGAGAACACTGCAGAGAGATGGCTCAAAACACATCTGGGGCTCCCAGGGCCGCGCAGCCAAACAACGACACAGGCCCATGATGGCTGTGTCTGACTCTGAAGCAGCCTTGTCTCGCTGCTCGCGTTGTCACACATCGGAGAGAACACAGGGTCGGAGAGAAACCGAAGAGGTGGAACAGCCTCCCACCAGCCAGGGCACTGCCGGATTAGGACGTGTCGAAGTCAATAGATGAGAGGCTGTTGGTGAGAAAGAGGGGCAGCCTCCGACTGAGCTCCATCCTCTCCTCCAGGCACCCGACAGGTACAAGGGGTGATGGGGCAGCTGCTGCATCGCTGGGACCACCAAAAAAAGTGCTGCAGCAGCCAGGTACCCGAAGGCGGCAACTGCGTGGAATCGCAGTACAAAGGAACGAGCACTTTGCCTGCCAGAGAAATGCCAACCAGTGAGTCAGACGAGCAGATGGATTGTACAATAATTACGGCACCTTGACGTTGGCGTCCAGATGACCGTATTTACCATAGTAAACTTTGTACTTTCCAGCCTGTTGCAGCGGTGCCCCTGCCTTGAACTACCCTGCCCCTCCTTTTTGGGCCTGATCTCACTCATGCCCTCCACCGGAGCCGACCGCTTCCTCTCAAGATAATGGGAGGAAAGAAAGCCCAATAACAATGATAATAAATGCAGGATGCCATCAGAAAGCAGGACAACACCCTCGGTGGCTGGGCTGGGCGCGCATTATATGAAGGCAGAGTTGCAATATTAGAGGGGCCAACGGGAAGTTATATTGAGAAGGCAAGCAAGCGTGGCAGCAGCTGCACCTGCACCAAAACAAAGTTGATCGGACGAAAAGGTCCAACCCCTCCCAAAACACCACTGGCTAGACTAGGTGTCCCAATAATCTAGACACTGGTCGTGATATTAACTACAATTAAACTGTCTAGCGCCCTGAGCTAGGCTCTTTGGGGACACACATTGGGAAACGGAACCCCTCCTTTTTTACATTGTCCCGCCTCGGGTTCTTTATCATCTTCTGGAGCTTCTCGCAGGCAGTGTTCGAGATCCCACCGAAACAAGGAGAAAGTGCACCTCTCGCGCAACTGTCCTGCCTGGACTTGGCTATTTATGCCATTGCCATAGGTATCCATGTTCAAGTCCATCATATCATCCCATCCCATGTCTGTGGTTCCTTTTGTCTGCTCGCCCTGACATTCATCACCCTCATCATCGTCATCAACTCGGCACACACGGTCTCTTCGCTGTACACGGGGGCGGTTTCTGTCCCGGCATCAACCTCACTTTCAAACAGCCTCCATCCTCCTTCCCATGCTGCAGGTTGCCGGGAGCTGTCCTATCACAGGAACCTGCAGCAACCCAGTCCCCAAGTCTGTGTGACAGGACCAAAGAAAGCGTATGCCAAGCCCAGGTCCGGCGCAACTGTGCGGTAATCCTCACCATCTCAAGTTTGCTGTCTGACGACGGTTCTCCGGGCCCCTTCTTTTTCTTCGGCTTCCCACCACCGTTACGGATACTAGCGAAACACTTCTCGATTCCTCCTCTTTGCACACTCTCGGGTTATCTGGCCATCCTTTCTGCCGCACTTTTCCACCAACCGTTTTCGCGGCAATCTGACATTGACATAAACGGACTAGTTGGTTTTGAGGCCATTATCGCTCCCTAGATCCACGCTGCATTTTGTCCGATAGGGAAGACATTGCATGGGCTGTATTCAGCCAGGCCCGCGGCAAGAAAGCATCCACGGTGGTTGGCCCATCGCTCCAGTAGTTCGTCAGCAAGGGCGACCGACGAGGCACCCAAAGAGCCAACTAGAAGCTCGAGTCCCGACCGAGATCTGGACCACGGCAAGCTGCTGCACTGGAACTGGAATTTGGGTTGAGCAGACAGCTGGTTGGCCAGGCATTCGAGAGCTCAAACACACACACTCGACTCACAGCTTCTCTTGTCTTCACCCACTACAGATATTCTGCTGTGGTGTTGCAGGGTAGGTATTGTTGATCTGCCAGCCCCTTCTGGGTAAGCTTGCGTTGGACGGTCCACCCGGTCGAACAAGTCTTCGCCACACATCCGCAACCCCTGCCACCTGCAAAACGTTGACGAAGACAACCTACCCGCCTCATCAGTTGCTGTCCAGTGTCCAGTGCTTCTCCTGCCTGGGACCTGCTTTTTGCCCTTCTCACAGAGCACTTGGCGCATCTCTTCCACTCACGGAGGGAATGTGTTTGCTGTAATCGACTCGTTTCGCAGTTCAGCCTGTGCCTGTGCCGCCCTCAGGAACCAACCCCACTACAAATCCTGGAAGACCCAGGGAGACGACAGGGAAGCCAGGGGAACAAAGTTCTGGGTTGCTTCCCGTCGCCATCTTTTTCCGTAGAAACCCAACCTTGCGACCGAAGAAAAAAAAAGCCGCTATCCCGGGCCTTGGTACAATCATCGCAAAACGACACGCTTTCCGGCAAACGAGCACGCTTTCGAATGATCAGCCTCCGCCAGCCCTTATTCTCCCTGTCCTCCTGCCACTCTGCCTTTGCCGTTCCCCCTCCGACCACTCGCTTTTGTCCCTAGCTCAATCATTCCCAAACACACTCCCCGCCGCCGCTCCCCGCACTTACCCCTGCCGCAGATTCGGTCGTCTCAGCCTCACCGGGCAGCCCACGCATATCTACCCTGAACCCCTCGCCTGTGCTCCCGCATCTGGTTGCACTTTTGCATCACCCGCCCTCACCACCACAGGCACCGCCCACCATGGCTGCAGCGTTTCGCCCAGTCAATACACCGCTCCTGGCGGCGGACTCCATCAAGGAGGAAATGCCAGTATCTTCCACAACTTCTACGACTTCGACGACAACGATGACGACGCCGAGACCGAGTACAGCCCCTTCCCAGGCCTCCCGAACCGTCGATGAAGCCGCGACACCCACACGAGCGAGCTTTGGGACGGGCGCATTGGCATCTCAGAAGCCTCTTCCGACTTCACCGTTCCCCGAGTCGGTACAGGTTCCCGAACCCACGACGGAATCCGCACCCAGGCGAGAAAATTCACAGCACTCGAGGAAGTCCAGGGATTCAGATGACATGGACATGGACGACTCGGACGGAGAACACGGTGACGACGGCGCTGGATCAGACGACGACAGCGAGAATGCGGATGGAACAAAGTCGAGAAAGAAAAAGTCTCAGCGATTTTACTGCACCGATTATCCACCATGCAATCTGAGCTTTACAAGAAGCGAACATCTGGCCCGCCATATCAGGTATTTGCCATCCACCATATTTTTTCCGACAGTAGGGAAGAGGGAGGTACTGACAAGAAGGCAACCGTAGGAAACACACTGGAGAGCGCCCCTTCCAATGTCACTGCTCCAGACGATTCTCCCGGCTCGATAACCTGAGACAGCATGCGCAGACGGTGCATGTGAACGAGGACATCCCGATTGACTCACTTGCAGCTACAGGAACGCGGTTTCAGAGGCAGATCAGGACTGACAGAGTGCGGCCTACTACTGGTAGGGCAAGAGCGTCAACGGCTGGCAGTGTTGGACCAGGTGGTCGTGGACACTCGAAATCTCTGTCGACATCCAGCATCACGAGCATGGCTTCGATAGCATCAACCTATGGTGGTGGTGAGGCACGCCGGCGTCCGCCGCCTCTGGTAATGGCAGATCCACGATCCCGACTCTCTCTGGAATCATATCGTGGACCAGATGGGCAGTATTACAGGCCCGCCTCGCCGAGCGACTTTAGCACACCGACGTCAGCCACATTTTCAACAGGTCAAAATAGCCCTCGGTGGGGTCCAGTCGCCTCTCCTGGCTCGACACACTCACGTTCGCATAGCATGTACACGGCTGGGTCCCGAACCCCAGGCCGTCGACTAAGCGTCCCGTCTGGAGGCAACCCGTTCCAGTCGCCTCATGGTCCCAGCATTCGCGGCCCATTGTTTGGCCCTACGCTTAACGCCTCCAACAGTGGTGCCTTTTCACCCGGACAGAACAGTCTGCTATCATCGCCCACAACGTCCACTGCAAACTGGTCGAGGCGAGATTCCGTGTCAGCGGCCGATGAGGCATGGCGACGACGAACATGGCACCCCGACACGCGAGACTACAACGGGGCAAGCAGACTCAGCCAGGTTATTACCCCATCTCAGTTCCCGCCAGACAACATCAAGCTCCCACCTGCCAATACTGGGAACCAGCCGCCCCAAACTCTACGTCTGCCTGGTATCGAGTCCTTTGATCCCATCCCGCGTAGGCCGCCAACGCCCCCTCGCCGCAACCCGTCTCCAATGATGATTGACACGGAGGCAGCACGGCCCCCGGCCTTGCTGCCGGCGGGTGATCCTGGTTCAGATGACCGACGGCCTGCTTCTCAATGGGACATGGGTCTGCATCGTGGTCTCACCCGGCTCGACATCAACACGCCACCCAGGGACAGCGCGGGAGCATGGGCCAACGAGGCTACCCAGGCTTTGATGGCCCGTGCTGAGCAGACACATGGTGCACCGATCCAACCTACTGTCAGGTTCGAACAAGACACGAGGCCTCCTCTCCAGTGTCCGCCGCCAGTCAATGCAGCTCCGCCGGTCGGTTCTAGGCATCACTACACAATGTCGGCCCCATCCATCAGCACCCCCCGAGAGTCTCGGAGACATGGATGGTACCATGGCCCAGTGCCTACCCACCCTGTTGAGGAGACTATCCACGAAGGGCGTCCACATGTCGATCGGATTGTTCATCCGAATGTTCGTGGCTTTCAGGGATTCCCTGCCAGGGAGCAGCAGTCTGTCCTCCACCAACAGCAACCATCCGGTCCTAGCATGGAACGTATTTTGGAGCGGCCCATGTCCAGGGGTGATAACCCCGAGTCTCTGCGCCGGTTACAAGCTTTGGTGGCAGTAGCGACAAGCGAAGGATCGACGGCGACGGCGTATTGAGGGGACCCGAGTTGTGGGAATGCTGTCTACGAATTACGACTTGGAATTGCTGCATGGCGTCCGGATCCCGGAAATACACGACTTGGATTAGGGTGGAGGCTATTTCGCTTTTGATACCCGTTCTCTCACCACCTACACTCGCTGCATCAAACGGTTTGGGTTATACAGACATGATCACTCATTTCCTTTCGGCATATGATACCACGCTCGCTGCATACACATCTGGAGACTGGGATTGGTGATCTTTTTTCTTTTTGGTTTTCAGCAGGCACTACATGATATTACGGCTTGGTCATTTGTTGTCGCAATCTAGAGGTTATTTCTTTTCTTTTCTTGGCTGTCTTTTGGGTCTCGGTTATGCCCCGTTATGACGATTTTCTTCTTTGTCTTTTCTTTGTTTCTGTTACGACGAAATGACAACCAAAGGTTCCAGGCCATGGCACTCTCGTATAGGAATACCCAACTTCTCTACTCTTGGATACGGGGCGGCATGCGGTACATGGTTGGGTTGGGAACTCTGGAGCAACCTCATTAATGGATTTGCTATTTTCTTTTTTTCACTCGATGCTCTTTTTATTCCGCAGAGTGATGGCGCATTGAGAATGTGACGACGACGCCAAGCTACAACGAGACGAGGCGAGACAGCGACCATGGAACTACGGCGCGACGATTACGGAACGCAGGAGTGAATGACAATTGGCATGGCTTGTCTTCACAACTACATGATGATACGACGACAAGCTTTAAGCGCTGCCTTTTTCCCCTTTCTGTTTCCGATTGTCGGCTATCGGCTGATCGGTGTTTACAGTCGCATTTTGGTTGAGGTCGCCAGGGGGGTTGGGCGGTTGGCCAGTCAGTCAGGCACCGTCTTAATGCAGAGATGCCCGTTATATGGGTACACGGGTGTTGGTGAGGGGGGATTCTACGGGATGATTGGGGTTTGGCGAACAGGCTGAGAAACATGTGATGCCTTATTTCTGTTTCGGACGTCTTTTGCGTCGTTTTTCTTTTTCTTTTTGGAGGTTACTAATGGACTTGATACCCTGGAAGGAAGGGTTCGCTTCCTTACTGATCCGTGAACAAACAATATTTTTGGGTTTCCGTGCTTTGGGCTTTTGGATCATCTTGGTTGGGCTGGGTTTTGGCGGTCTTTTTGCGTGCCTTTTTGTTTTTGGGGAAAGGGGGGGTAGCTTTTGCTTTTTTGGATTGGTTTTGTTTTGCTTACGGTGGGTGGGTTTGGTGTTGCAATCAGGCACACTGCAGGTCTCTTCGATGCATGACAACAGCGTCATCCATCTATTGAGATATCTGGGTGGATCGTGAAGGCGACACTGATGTGCCCAGCTGGAGTGATGGGATGGGTAGTAGTACCAGTATACCTTGGATAGAAACATTGCTATTTGGGGCTGATTATTATCCAGGTTGGGTTGTTCCCGACTTTTTGTCTCATTGCAACTGCGTTGTCAACCTGTGATTATGTCTAGATATGATGTGCCGGGGTGTAAGTAAGGTACACCAACTGTACTCTTGTGTATGCAGGCAACCTATATTTTGTGCATGGGAGTTTGTGCTGCGGTGAATTTGGATCCTCGTGCATAGATGAATTGCAGATGCGGGCGCCCGTCTGCCCGTCTGCCCGCTTCTTGAGGTTGAGGTTGTGGAAAGGGGCTGTGCGATATATGGTGGTTGGAGAGGGAGAAAATAAGGGGGTTGGACTCGGCAAAAACATTGGTTGGCGCTGGTTTATTTAATCTGTGGCAGGAGGGGGTTGTGAGTGATGGTTGACATGGTTATGGTCACGGTGTATATACGTCAGCCGGCAGCGTAATAGCCGACTTGTATCACGAGTCCGTATAACTAATCAACCGTAGAGATGTCACACTCTCATGTCTTTTATTAGACGGTTTGCCTCCTTCCAGGTCCATTGTGTACAAGCTGGATTTGGAGTACATCAAAAAATAGCTCGTCCTTATTGTAACGTGACCCCTAGCACAATAGGCAACTTCTCCCTGTGGTCATGGCGTTGGCTGAGGTTTGGTCCTGTTGTTTCAGATAGGTAGACAATAAACAAAGACGGGACAGATGGAGTATACTTATTTTGTTGGGAATGTCAAGAAAAGGGAATGATATTTATCCAAAAAACTACTAAACCAATCCTATGCTTTGTTACCATTTATCCAAAGAACCTCCCTTCGTCTACACGCTGTGACAGTGGTTTATCTGCCATCTGTAAGAAAAATATACAACAAAAGCAAAAGGCCCCCTATTCAAAAGTTTAAACATCAAGCATACTCCTTATCTGCTGCGGCGGCTGCTGACTCAACCTCGAGTTCACACTAGGAGCTACACTCTCCTCTCTTCTCCCCGTTGTTGCACCAGGATACGGCGGTGGTGGTGGTGAAACTCTTGCGGCAGCTGCTGGGGGTGTCGGTCCATCCAGCATCAACTCCTGTTCTCTCCTCCTCCGTTCTGCTTCTGCGTTTCTAGTCTGTGGAAACAGCGCTCCGGCTACCGCTTGCATTGCTCTTTCTTGTCGGATGCGCTCTGATCGACCGGTGTATAATGGTGGCGGGGATGTCGGCGGTGTATTTGTCGCAGCTAGGGACATACCCGGTGCTGGGGAGGGTGATATCGGGGACATTGGCACATCCTCTGAAACTGGGCTGTCGTTGTCGCGTGGTTTGTTTCCGTGGATTTCCCTCACGTTGCGGACGAGCTGGTCGCGCATGCTTTCCCCTGGAACAACTACCTCCCCATTGACACGAGCCCACCAGCCGGGCTTCTTGACGATGCCCATTTCCTGGTCTAGTTGCTGGTTGCGTACGATACGTTGGCGTTTGAGCTCCTTGTCTTCGTTGGCGTTGATGAATCCAAAGACGATCTGGATGTACATGATTATCAACGCTGGGGCGTAACCGCCCGCAAAAATGGCGGCTCGGTTGCCCTGGAGGTTCAGAGGACTGTATTCAAACTTCCATGCGCAAAGCTCCTGATAGGCGGGGACAACGAGCGCGATTGGGAGGAGGAGCTTGAACCGGAGGGGCGTCATGTGGACGAAGCCGATAAAACGGTTAATGATGCCGCGGTTACGTGGACGGTAATGTTTTATTGAGTGGCGGAGGGAGAAGACAGTTATGCACCAGCAGACGAACAACAAAAAACCCGCGGCTTTGAACCGGGCGTCGGTGGCGGCGGGCTCGGCTTCGTTGATCACTTGTTCGGGGTAGCGCTGGTGCTGGATGGGGGTCCAAGTACGGGGGATGATCATGAAGAAGTTCTGGAGAGACAGAGTTAGTTAGGGATTGGTGGGGGTCAAAGCAGGAACTCAGCCAACTTACAAGCCACCAGAACAGATAGAAAATCAAGGGCAGGTGGAATTCCACTTTTGATCTTCTATCATCGTCTCGCAGGGCGTAGGGGTCTGGATCGATGAACTGTCTCTCCATCCAGCTGCCCCAGTGGCGCACTGCTTCCCATACTTGCGCTATAGTGCCCAGCTGCATCAGAAACCAAAAGAAACTAGTAAGAATAAGTGGTAACTCGGGTAGGTAATATCGGTCGACGTCCATGGCAGTGAACAAGCTGACAACAGCGGTTGCGCTGACAATAATACCCCAGTACCACTGCCATCTCCTTCCAATCGGGTAGAATCGTTTCGTAACGGGGAGGTAGAGGCGACCGTGTCGGTTGAGCGCGACGATGGTGAGGACGAGAGCGATGCCGAAGAGCACAGCGAAGCCAATCGAGGTGCCCGCGCGCTCCCCGATGCCATTCACCGGAGACCAACACCAGGTCGCGTTGACAAAGGTGCCGTTTGGCATGACAAAGTCGGCGATCCATGGCTCCCAAGCCAAAAGACACCACGAGCCATTGGAGAGGGTCTGGTTCGTGAACAGAGTGTAGTTCCAATGCTCGAGCGTGGTGAGGTTGAGGTGGCTGTGGCCAATCAATGTGTCGCTTGAATTGTCCCCCGGTGGGAACGGGATGATATCCCGGGCCTGGAGAAACGACTCCATGTTTGTGACTTGGTCGTATCAGGTGGGGATGTTGCGCGCGCGCGCGTTGAGATCAATCGTTCCTCAAGAGTTCGAACTGATGGGAAGAACAAGTAGATTATCGAGTATCAATGATCCATGTATTCCGACATTGTTGACACCACCACGATTGACAATCACAACGGCTTGACCCAATAATCGCACGGCTCAGGGATCAAGGGCGGTGTGTTTGCTGCCGGTGATGTCGTGGGCTGCTGCCGAAGCTCCCGTATGCGTGTGGGCAGTGGATGTTTTGGGAGGAATGGCTTCTGGACGGATGGAAATGTTTAATCGCTCAGGGCATTGAGTGGGGGTTTGCCCAGCCCGCGGCAGGGCCAGCTCCGTCAGCAAATGCGATCACCACTGTGCTAAGACCGCCAGAAGATCGAGCGGGCGACAGGAAGTTGTGATGTGCCTCCAAGTCTGAAAAACTATGCCGTCCTTTTACAGGAAAAAACTTCATCTCCGCTGAAGTTCATAGCTCAAAGTAATATGAAGCTCCGTTACACTGTGGAAGGGCGAGACCCAAAATAATGGCGATGACCACACAGCTCACAGCGCGCAACAACCCCCGCAGCCACTCATGCAGAGCAATTGCGGGGCATTGAGCTAGGTAGCTGCATGGTGCTGGGGTTCGCCAACGTCCGCCTGAAAAACGGGGCTACCAAACCCGACAATCTGGCCTCCATTTTCGGGAGCTTGCGCCGTGACCATTCTCTTGGCAGGGCTTCAACACAGCACTCGGCACACGACGACGACGACGGCGACGACGGCGACGACGACAATACAGGCCCTATTGCGCCCACCTTCACAATGTCCAACCCCAAGGACCCCTCCACCTCCGACGAGCCCTCCTACATCGACTACGAAACCTTCCTTTCCCCAACCTTCTCCCCCTCCGCCTTCGCCAACACCCTCGTCCTCTCCACCAACAACCCAACCGAGCTCCCCCTCGATCTCTCCACCCCCCTTCGTCGCGTCCTCTTCGACATCCAGGAAATTGATTCCCACATCGACACCCTCACCACCCGCTCGTCAATCCCTCTGCTCTCCCACACCAAATCCCAGACCGATGCCTCGATGAAAATCGTCTCCGAGGTCGACGCGCAACTCAAGGCACTAAACGATAGTTACAAACAGCTTGAGAAGCAAGTGATACAGAAACACTCCGAAGCGGAGCAAGTCAAGCTTGTCGCGACGAGATTATGGGAGACACTGAGGCTAGGGAGAGCGGTGGGGAGAGCGCTGCAGCTGGGACGGCAGTTGGAGGTGCAGCATGGGGAGTTGACCGGGTCTGCGACGGCAAGCGTCACGACTAGTGCTGCGAGTCTTACCACCAGGGAGCGGCCGCAGGATCATAGGGCGCTGGTTAGGTGTACACATACGCTGTTGCAGCTTAGGGAGCTGTTTGCTAGTGTTGGGACACATGGTGGGGAAGGGTTCGGGCTGGAGAAGGTGCTCGTTGTTAGGACGTTGAGAGAACACATTGTCGCGCCGGTAGAAAAGAATGTGAAGGAGACGGCGGAGAGGATAGTGAGGGAGTTCTCGGTTGGAAGCGTGAGTGGGGGTGCAACGTTTGCACAGTCGGAGGAGATCAAAGTGAAGACAGTTTCGGCATTGACAGCGTTGTATCTGTTGACGCCAGTGCCGATGCGACCGAATGAGAAATGGGCGCCGACATTGATGTTGCAGGCGTTGGAGGTTTATCTGAGGTCGGCGTTGCAGAGCAGTATCGCTGGGCTGTCGAGGGCGTTGGCAAATTTGGACAGTTTGACGAGGACACTAACTGAAGTTGGGGCGAGATGTCAAAATGTGGTTGCGCTTGAGGCGGTGTTGGAGGGAACAAAAGTGCCAGTTCATCCCATGTTGCAGGGGAAGCAGCCTGCACAAGCAGAAAACATGCTTCAACCACTACTCGCATATCTGGAGACGGGATCCCTCGCGAGTTATTTCTGGCGTACCATGGCGAGTAGTATGGCGCCACGGGTCCAAGAAATTGTGGCCAAGGGGAATACCACGCCAGCTCGCACTCTGAGGGCGAATCGGCAGAGTGTGGGTGAAGCCATTCGAGATTGTGTCGTCAAGGGGAGCCAGTTGCCGAGTGCAGTAGCTGCTGCTGCTACGAAGGGGAAAGGCAAGAGTGGGGAGGGAGAAGCTGCCAGCAAGCAATGGGAAAGAGAGGTGGCTGTTATGGTCGGGAGTGTTGTCAACAACCTTGGGAGGTGATGATGTACATCAAGGCTCAAAATACTTTGGACATTTACAGGAACTGGTCAAGAGAACTCGACAGGACCTTGCTCTAGTGTTTTTGACGTCTACAGCATGTTTCTATGCTTCCTTGTCAGTTTCTGCCAACGTCACCTGCTCCTGTCCTGTGTTTACTCTGCCCCTGGCTAGACTGTGTTGTCTTCGTCAACAGGACGCACTGCGCTCTCGGGAGAAGGTTTATCCGATCTACCTTCAAACAACTCACCGCCCGCTTTGCCGAAATGTTACCAGACACTCCTGCGCTCGGAATCTCCAAGCTGCTCGGCACTCCAAAGTCCAGGCTGTCGCAATGGTGCTGTCCAAAAAGAGTTCTTCTTTCAATTTAGGTAAATGACTCTCTTTTTCCATCCATATCTTCCTCTCAGCGGAGGTCTGGCCTTTACTTCACATTTGCTGGATGTTTGCTTGCCCCTCTTTCGGCAGACTTAGTCTTGGTTAGAGGTAAGGATCTGGTGAGTTGGGGAAAGGGGTTCATTGTTAACAATGGACAATTGGTAGACTCTTTACTCCTCAGTAAAAGTTAAATATGGATTCTAATGTGGAGGTTGTTTGGGATTCTTTCGGGATTTCTGTGAAGCTGTCACGGCACTGGGCACTGGCCACACATTTGCTTTCAACTGACGCATGACCCTGCACCTACAAATCTCTGCAAGCCTGATCAGACAAAGCTCTTTTCCTTCCTTTTCTCTTTAGCTTAGACTCAGTCAACCAAGTGTGGTAATACAGTAGCTTTGTCTTAGTGAACCGACTGATTGTGACAGAAGCGGAATGTTGTCTTACGTTTAGGTTCTTCTTTCGCAGCTTGCGGTTTCCAACAGTTTAAAATCTCAGATGAATCTGAGTTTGTATTTCAACTTCATCTAAACCCGCTTTTATCGGAATCTTGAACCTCCACTGACAAACCAATTTGGCACTTAATTCATAACAAAATGACAGTGCAAATAAGGCAGTGCCGGGTGTTCATTCTGGTGCATACTTATGTCGTGGAGACAGAGCTTTTAATTTCTTGTTTGCTATCCAATTGCCTCCCTCTGCTGCTGCGAGCTCCCGATTACGTTTTCGTACTACTCTAATCAATTCTTTTGTCTCCGGTAAGTGAGTTTGGAAGCTCCAAAATGTGGTGCTTGTAGAGAGTCTTGTTTTTGAGGTATGAAGTACAGGTAGAGTCTGTGATTGGTGCAAGCCTTTTAGTTCATAGCATTGAGCCTTAGTAGTCTGAAATATTATGACTGATCATTTACATGTTGAGAAAGTAGTACAGATCTATGGTATCGTGGTCAGTCGTCTTTACCCGTTTCTTTATGTTCAGCGGAAATGCTTCTAGGGCCAACAATAAGAGGCATGTGTTGCTGTTGGGATGGCGTGCTCAACTGTTAGTTGTGGCGTGTTAAATAGGATCAACGTATGAACTCCGCTTCGGTCGCTGTTGAAGGCATGAACTTGTGCTCTACAGACGCGGCGATAAGAAGCCCAAGGCGTGATGCCAATTAGGCAGAAACTTGCTGACAGTTGATCTCTCCTTGCTCCCATTACACTATATGCTCGAGATTGTTGGGTAAATACCTCAAATGATTTCGACAACTGTTATTCTTGTTCGTTAAAGGCTTTACCATGTTCCACCGCTGCTGTCTCTGTCTGTTCAATGTGCTGACCTTGCTTTCTCCCATTCTATTGAAGTCATTTAATCTCTCGGCCACGTGGTGAGGAATCCAGACTGTTTGATGCTTCCAGATAAGAGCTATCTATATGTCCAACGTTCTTTCCCTCAACACCGCACCTGTCCTGCGATTGACTTTGCTCTGGTCTGTGCTCGCATTCCAAATTACCTGCCTTCAAGAATTTTCTTGAGGTCTCTCACCTCCTCACACGCACACCTCCCTCTTTCAACCACAGGCCTCTCCTCATCAATCACATACCTTTTCTCCCAGACAACACACCGTTGCTCCCAGACCACACACCTTTGCTCCCATACCACACACCTTTCTTCCCAGTCCACACACCTTGCTTTATTTCCAACGCACCGCTCCTCTCTACTTACACGCCTCACTTGCTCAATTGCATCCCTCATCTTTCACTTCACAGGCATTGCCGACCCTACTACCAACCCTCAAATCTTCACCCACACGCCTTCGAACTCTTTCGCAACACCTTCAAAAGCACACAAGACGCGTATAGTTATCACCAATACGCCTACGCAATTGAACAATGGCTCCTCCCAGCCTGTTGAGAGGTGCATCGCGCGGAAGAGGAGGCAGCCCCAGAGTCGCCCGAGGCATCAGCTCGCGTGGTGGTGGCCCTCTTGTGGGACGTGGAGGGCGTGGTAATCGTGCCCCAACGCCTGTTGCTCCCACACATGGACCTGTCGCAAGTATCTCGGCTCCCAGCAGCCAGAATGATAAACAAACTTCCCCAGAGCCTGGCTCAGCTCCTACCCGTCGCAGGGTTCCCAAAGCCCTTGAGCCTATTGGCAAGCCTTGGTCTGTCAACTCGATGGCATACAGACCCGATCAGCAAGCTCTGAAGTAAGTTATCTCACTGTGTATCTCTTGTCTTTGACGCTTCCTGACCGGCCTCTTTTAACAGGGTGCTTGAGACTGGTGAGTTCTCAGATGCCATTGTCCTGGCCGATGGCCGCGAGTGGAGAGTCCACCGTGCATTGCTCGGCAGTAGATCCCGGTGGTTCGAGCGGGTATTCAAGAGCCAGGCGCAAGACGATCTCAACGACATCAACTTGTACCCACTGAAGAGGGAGTTCGTCGACCTTCTTTTGCAGACATTGTATTCCAATCGTAAGTTCGCTTGTCTTCGAAATCTAGAGTAGTAAATGGCAGCTGATACCGGATTTGCAGGTTTGCCTGAGCAGTATTTGAATGTTCACGGAGAGCATGCAACATTCGCCAACTATGTCAAGATATTCAAGCTCGCGGACCAGTTCGAGGTCGATACTATGCGAAATGATGCACTCACTCTCCTTGGTCAATTGGCCGATCGGCACCTTGAGGAGCTTTGCACCTTTGATAAGTCCCTCTCAGGGCGCGAGGGTGTTCTGGAGCCAAAGACAAGCTTCCCATATCAGAATCTTGCTCTTGCAATCCTGGAGGCGTTCGGGGGTGAACATGATGATAAGCGAGCGCAGTGCTTGCTAGCTAACTTTCTTTACGCTGGCCGTGCGGTGCTCCTCGAGAACCGACGCCTCAAGGAAATCGTGGACCGGGATGTCCAGCTGGCCGCAGCTCTTTGGCATGCGAGTCAGGGGCGCAACCTTGCTGCCTGGTTGCCCAACCCAGAGGTTATTGGGTACCGCCTCCGCGCTTTCGATCATTCGAAAAAGACACAACATCCCGACCGTTGCGAACTGTGCGATGACGTTTTCGACAGTGAGAATCGCAAGCGGATCATGTTTGATCCTTACAAGGTCGTCCTTCGCCCCGCCGGCTATTGCGCACTATGTGTGGAGAAGCACAAAGACGACCCGGAATGCCTCTTTCGCAAGACAGGAAGGACGGAGAAGCAGAATGACGGGATGGCTTCCATCAAGACTGAGCCCGACCTTCTGGATCACGGTGAGGAGGTTGCTGTCGGAATCATCCCCTCTATTGAGGATGTGACGGGGTTACAGCCCGAGCAGTTTAGTGGCTTAAGCCTCCAAGGCCCCACAATGAGCACGCCTGCTCCCCCGACACGGTTGTCGATGACACCCCTTGTTTACCCCGTCCAGAATCTCCCTGTCGCACCCCCTAGACTCATGTCGCCCTTTTCCTTCCCATCACCCCTTCCCCAATTTTCTCCGTTAGGGCCCTCTCCGCTTTCAGATGCAGAGCTGATGCCTCCTCCACCACTCCCATCCTCCGCAAAGAAAGCGTCCACCAAGAGACGTGCTCAGAGCACGCAACCCAGCAATCGCGAGCCCCCTGCTAAGAAGGCGAGGCAGGAGAGGGATCAGGAGAAGGGGGGGGGGGAAATCGGAGGAGTTTGTGAGCAAGAATGATGATAAGAGCGACGAGGAGGGGGAGAAGCATGCCGTGAAGGAGGAGTAGGACGCCTACGAGAAATATCAATAGGCGTATCAACGGATTTGGAAGGCGTATCAAAAGGGGGATATAGGCATCAATTTTGCAGAAATATGCGTTGAATTTGCGGAAATAGGTGTTATTTTCATTTTATAGGCGTTGAATTTGACTTAGTATACGTTGAATTTTATTTTGGAGGTGTATGAAGATAGTGGGAACATATAGGGAAAACAAAAGAAGGATGTGAAAGCCAAAATAAAGCGTGGGTAATAGTAGGCGAGGCGTTGATTTAAAATTTTGAGGCGTTGATTCTGACGGTTGAGACGTCATTGAGGGGGTGGATAGATGTTGATTTTGTGTGTTAAGGCGTGTAATTAGACATCAAAATAACTAAATGCGTTGATTTGAATCCTTTAGACGTGATGCAGAAGACCCTTTTTAATTGTTCGCTACGCCTCTTCTTTTGCCGATAGACACATCAAATCTTTGTACCTTTAACCCCCACTGACTTTTGATGTGTTTAGAGATATTAGCGGCATTCGCTTCCCTCCATATCGGTCGGCTGCTGGGTCTGTCTTTAGGGCCTGGATGGTTTCATTCTTGCCAGAAGTACGATGCACTCTGTGAAGGTGAATATCATGGGGGTTGCAACTGTGTGATTGTATTGCTTGTTCTTGTCTCTCCTCCTGTTCCTTCAAAGCCAGAGAACCTCCATTTTATCTATACATGGTGACAACGTTGTTGGCAAATGGTACCATGTCCAGCTGAACTGGTTATGTCAGTTTCAGCTCCCATGAGCTCCTATTCAGCTTGGTTGACCAGAACCCCTTTCTGTCTGACAGTTCTTGATGAAGCCCCCTTTTTTGCGTCAACAATGCGCACAGACCACTTTCAGGGGTCTTACATGCAGAGATTGTGCAGCGTGCATGTTATGCATGCAGAGCATAATTATTATTATTATTCGTACTCCGTTCTGCCCTTAAGTTGAGAGTGTGCCAGTCCTTCTGCTGCTGTGTACATCGGGAAAACCGTGCCCTGTAGGCGGGGTGAAAATCTATATCGGTATGAGAGAGGAGTGTCACGTTCTTGACTACGGACTCCCGACGGCGCTAACCAATCGGATAAGAGAAGGAAACAACCAATCAGAAGAGCAAGGAAACAGACCTATCA
>MU866312.1:0-50206 GCA_033296915.1 Triangularia setosa | reverse complement strand
TAGCTAACGGTACAATAGTTGTGATGCACGAGGTGGCTCTTCTACGTACGGAGATCTCGGCACTACGAAAGGCCAATGACGCATTTAGTAAGCGACGGAGAGCCAAAAAAACCGTTTGTGGCTTGGAGGATCACTTGCCATACAAAATGCACGGGATCTACTAGATCAGAAGACTGTGGGCGAGAAGGTAGCCCGGGAAATACGGCATAATAGTAGTGATGCGGGGACGTCTCGTACGAAGATTCGGTGTTGTGGTATATGCAGCAAGCCTGGCCATAATACACGCACGTGTAAGGGGCTGCAGAATCGTCTTATATATCTGTTTCTAATTCAGTTATTGTGGTTTCCTAGTGTTGTGGTGTATAATTGAGGATAATTGTGGTGGGGGTAGGTAGGAGCGTTTCACTCGCTTGTCTGTTTCACTCGCTTATCACGCACGTTATCGTATTTGTCAATGGCAATTCTCACTTACATCCATGCATGTGGAGGAAGGGCAGTATTGCAATATTGCAGAGTCAATCTTAGTTCTCTGGTTGTCATCGTGCCAGACCAGATAACAGCCGAGGGCCTTCCTCCATTGCAGGCACGGAATTAACTTGTTAAAATCGGAGCTTGTCTATCGAATAAAATACAAGGTACACTGACATTCCTTTCTAGTATTCAAGATGATGCCATTGTCAGCCTCAAAGCGCGTCTGTCTTGATTTTGTAGTTACTGGTCTGTTGTCATTGTCAAGCTTGATGGCTGTGTCAATCCCACCATCTCCGGTGTTGTAATATTCAGGTTATCAACGCCAATTGTGGAGAGGTTAGAGGAAAGTCATTCTTCAATGGCCATCTTGGGTCGTGAGTCTGTCTCGACAACCATGGACCAGCAGTGCCCTGGCGAGCTTGTAGGCTGGAATGGTTTCCACTCACGACGTAACAGTCAAGTCTGGCTTCAATGAAGATTTGCTACCTCTCTACCTGCTAGCTCGGATGTTTGAACTGAGACCTTGATTGATACAAACGTCAAGGTAGCAGTGTAAGTGGATATGTCCGTCACAATGATTCACGAGTCCAGGTCATTAGATGTTAGCTTAATAGATACTTAACATACCGCCGGGTCTCAAACTGACCTGATGATTTATATAAGGTGCAAAACTCTCCTGTGTTGTCAAACTCGCTCACTCTCTTCACCCATCTGACTTTTCATTCCCATCCTTCAGTCATCTCAGACACCAGTCCCAACACTCCAACTCGCAGCTTCAGATCTCTCTCATCACCATCATCACCGCGCTCGTTAGTGCAGCCACTCTCGCAGAGTGTGATCCGGCTTCCGTCACCGCGGCTCCCTCCCACGACACCTCTCTCAACCCCACCGCAAACGAGCATCTCGGCCTGGCCAAGCGTTTTAACCAATGCGGTGACTCGACCTTTGAGAACTGCGGCTCCAACGGCTCCTCATGGATTCTGAATGTGAGAGAATGCGCAACAATCTCTCCGGCTTGGGTACATGGACGTATAGCAGCTTCGAGCTGCATAGGACTATTGCTAGCTATGGAAGTTGGTAAGATACCTCTGCTCTTGGCCATGGAAGGGGAGTAGATAAGGGTTAATAACTGTGCCAAAATAACCAGCCATTTTCATGTTGAGACAGCCGACATCTGGCGCGGAGTCACCTTTGTCGGGACCGACAATGTACGTGGTTTGATCAAAGATTCAATCGCCAAGTTCCGCCGTGGTGATGGTAGAGTTGGTGCACGTGGGATTATGCGATGTGGAGCGGAGGATATCAGGCTTATGCGGGGGTTATTCTAGAATAGTTACGAGATTGTGGATAGTTTTTGTTGGTGTGTTGTTCGGTCGAGGGAAAACGAGCTTTGCCAAGACTACAAACTGGGAGGCGGCACCACGGAGATATTGCGGTGAATCCGAGCACCACCCCGCAATGCAAGCATAACTCCTTCCTATATCAGGTCTCTCGCTCCGCTGATCCAGCTGTGAACCTCAACCACAACCACCCCCCCAATTCATCCCGCAGATAAACCTGACATCAAAGCCATCACAATGGCCACAATCCCGTGGACATTCACCCCCTTCCCACCACTCCCGCCCGCCTTCCTCCCCAACACCCGCTTCTACAACGCCACATCTCCCTTCTCCAACATAACCTACCAAATCTCCCTCTCCTACCCCTTTCAATGGGGCCCGTCTTCCCTCCTAACCACCGAAATCACCAACAAAACCGCCCTAACAATCTACGTCACAGACGGCAACGCCCTAGCCGCGACCGCCGCCGACCACCTCAAGCGCCGCAAGCCCGTCGACCCCTCCCAACCTGATGCCCTCGTCGTCGGGATCGGTTACGCTCTAACAGACAACGTCTACGCTCTCACCCAACGTGCCATCGACTTTGGTGCCCCCATCCCTGGGGAGCCCGTCCCCTGGGGCGCAGACGCATTCATCGACTTCATCGACTTGAGTCTCCGGCCGTGGGTACAGTGCACCGTCTTCCCGAGTGTAAACTTCACGCGGGACGCTATATACGGGCACTCCAGCGGCGGGTTGTTCGTCACTTACGCACTCATTACTAGACCAGATTTATTTGACACGTTTATTGTGGCGAGCCCGTCGTTGACGTTGATGAATGGGACGGTCCTCGGAAATGTGACGATGCAGTTGGGAGACGGGATGGAGATTCCGGGGGAGGTGGAGTTTGGTCAAAATGAGACGAGACCGGCTGTGTTTGTTGGGTATGGTGAGCTAGAAGATTACCCCTTGAGGAAGAGGACGCAGACGGAGGCGCAGTTTCAGCAGAGGAGGGCGCTTCTGCAGCGGTTTGGACCGGGAAAGTGGTCCCATGAGCTGTATGATAGGCTTGTTGGGAGCGGCAAGATGCGGGATGTGATTTTGAAGGAGTATGCTGGGCAGGATCATGCTGGTGTTGCTGGGAGTGCGTTGTTGGATGGGACCGCGTACTTTTTAGATTGGTAAGAAACTTTCTGGGTAGGAAAGGAGTAAAATTTACATCTATGTTGTGGGGGGTCGCTGGGCTTTGTAGGAGGCAATGTGAGTGGACTGCCCGACAGGACCCAGAATACTCCATGTGTTAATATGTACGGTTAATCGCCCGGTCGCTTGATCTTTACTCCAATAATGATGGCGCGCTTTTATTAATGCTAAAAATTTAGTTCAGTGAACCTAACACAATACGATGCAGATTCCTACTAACATGGCAAGCAGGGCGTCGAGTGTCACACGTCAACCACCCTGGCCTGGAGCACAACCAACAACACAGTGAACCGAAAGCTCTGAGCCGGTTGTTGAAAAGTGAAACGAGCGACGGGTTACCGGCGGCAGCAGCAGAGGCATTATTGACTCGTGTATAATCAGAGGGAAGCGCCGGACTTGGAAGATGGCTAAGGTTATCACAGGCACGGACCTCTTTGAGAGAGATAAATACATGAGCAGAAGAGCAAAGCAGTGGGACGAAAGGATTCCTCATCAAGAATCTTGAGGCCACTGAAGATTATTAAAATGAATTGAACCTATCTTGTTCCAAGACCTTAACACCAGCCCTTGTCACATCAAGTTACATGTATCTGCTGTTTGAATGCATCATCAGACCCATACCCTATCCATGTGCCAAGTACTTCGGACCTTTGAGCGCCCAACCATATTCCTGGTAAGGTCTCCTTTCCCGACACTCATTTATATGAATCATGTGTATGTAGACGTTCTTAACCAGTATCATGTCTTCGTCGTGTAAATCTATGAAACATAACACCAAGAATGCGAGTGGGAGGCTCCGTCAGTAGCACCGTTGGATTGCTAAACGACCTCTCTTATCCAAGCTTTGTAGAAGGTAACCATGTCTACAATAGTCTGTTTGGCGCCACTAGGGCTTTTCATCATTAGATCCGAGTCATTATGGAATGGTCGCGCCACTTTAACCGGTGGCCCGTCGTGCAGGACGCCATACGACTTTGCCCCGTTGCTGTCTGAGGAATTCCTCGATAGGCCTGTCCTTTTCATGCCCAGTGGCGTGAAAAGCTTGGATCGATCAAACCCACTGGCCTGGTCGTATACCTCGATGCCTACGAGCGCTCAGATCAGACCCTCGGTAAAAGAGTTTATATTGTAGCGCGTCTAGTCGTTGGGCCTAAGGTTTATTTTTAGGTTACGATATCCAATGTGGTATGTTCCCAACGTCTCTTCATCCTCGATGATGGCCAACGACGCGGAAGGCGCGCCGGTAATGGCTAGAATTGTGTCGACGCGTTTGACAGCCTTATTAACTTGTCTTATTCTCTTTATTAGGTCCACACCCGGAGTTCCACCCCTTCAGAGCCTCAATCGCTTAAGTAGAGCCTCCGTAAGCAAAGAGTTGGCATAAGCAGCACGAGACACTGCGGCGAAAACAGTGGCTCTTCTCCCAGAAGTCCGAAGGCCGTACGACATGCTGTTTGCTTCTCCTAGACTAGTTAAGCCCTAATGTTTAGTTAAGACTAAATGCTTCTTCATAAGGTACCTAGGTGGTGAGCTAGCAAGATTGTTGTGACCAGCGTTGGCCTTGCCAAGGGCATATACTCCGCTACGAACTGATCAGGGCGATTAAAAGTATGAAATGTCAGTTTCTCGCCAATGAGCTTGAGGACCAGTGCTGTTGAGTATCCAGGTGCTAATCATGGAATCAAAAGTGCCATATTGTGAGCAAAAGACATGGTACCTTTGGAGCTAGTCCAAACTTGACAAACCCAGGAGAACAAGTATATAAGCCCTCCTTCTCCCTCATCTCTGGACCTGACCTTTTTCATCACGTTTTAGCCCACATCTTGCCCTTCCCCTCAACTAAACCCTCAAAATGCACCTCAAAGCCCTCCTTACAGCCCTCCTTGCAGCCGCTCTTTCAACCGCCGTACCTCCCCTTCATATCTCCATCCCACAAACACCACACTGGCTGCCGTCCATCATGTCCCCAATGAGGCTGGTCATACCACTCGCAACCCAACCACCCCCTCCCACACTGGCCTCACGAAACGCGCCAACTACTGCGGCCACTCCTCCTTCGAAAACCAGGGCTCTGGTGGCGCCCCTCTAGACTCAGATTGCATGCGCATGTACGACAACCTCACGCGATCAGGGGAGTAGGTGTACAGCAGCTTCGAGTTTCACCAAACGATTGCTAGTTATGGGTCTTTATAGGCACTTCTTCATCATTATTCCCTTTGCCTGATATGTGGTTGTTTTAGAACTAACTAGGAAGAATTACCTTTCATCTTACTTCTGCCCGTTTGTGACCGCGCCGGTCCGCAAACCTCAAGTTAGGACAGCCGCTTCGGGATCGAATCAGGCTTTGTCTGGAGCAAGATCACGTTTATTGGTATGGAAGACGTGCGGAATTTGATTAAGGACTCGGTCCGCATGTTCGGGCGGGGCGATGGGCGTGTGGGGTCCAGAGGGAAAATGCAGTGCCATGGTGATATTTGGATTGAGTGGGGACTCTTTTAAACACCGCTCATTTCATGTTCAGGGGGGCGGCTGTTGGTAGGGTGTGGATAAGCGGGGTTTGGGGTCTACTGGTGGTGCCTAGTATATGACGAGGATGGCGGTTAGGGACCGGCTTTCTCAACGAGTGCAAGACTAGGTACCTATATGGCTGGTTTCGGATGAGAGGAGTGATGGGGGATAGAGCATAGTAGAGCCCAGGTAGTTTAGGATTTTTTTCACTAGCTGAAAAAGTTAATACTGGACAGTTCATTGTTGCTGTTATTTACATGGCTGTCGGTCCTGTGTGCTCATCATCTACTTGTTGGTTATCTTTGCTCTTCTGCAGATTCCAGCCCTGTGACAGATTGGCTTAGTTACCAGCGAGCAATTCCCTAATATAGTTGAGGAGAGGAGGTCCAATCTTGGTGGCGAGAAACTGATCGCCAGCAATGCTAGGGTGCACACCATCGCGCAGGTCAGAAGTCTTGTAGCCGGTGTTGCAGTCAGCAATGACGATTGGGCTCTCTGTGGTGTTGAGACCAGCAGCCCAGGCGGGGATGCGAGCGTTGAGAGCCTGGATGCCGGAGTTGGAGCCGACGCCCAGAGGGATAACGAGATCGACCTTTTTGTTGTTAGCTTGTTTTTCCACATTAACTTCGCAGCAAAGCATACAATAATCTTCATCTTGGGGTTCGCCGCCCTCATGATCTGAACCATCTTGGTGTACGCAGCAATAATATCGTTTGTACTCCTCCCCCTGAACACATCGTTGGTACCAAGCATGAACTGGACGATATCAGCCGGTGTGCTCCGGAGCCAGTTCGTGAGGTAGTTGTTGGCAATGTCAATGGCGAGCCAGCCGGAGTGACCCTCGTGATGCTGGTCCCAGTTGGTGGTCGAGGGACGGCAGCTTTGAGGGTTGGAGTTCTGAGAGCCCACGTATTGGACTTGGTTTGCAAAGCCGGCTGCGGCGATCTGATCCCAAACAAAGGCGCGCCAGCAGGCAATTTCAGTGATGGAGTCACCGAGGGGCACTTGACTCCTTGTTAGCTACGCAGTCGCACGATGACGGAAAGTGGGTTGCCTACTGATGCGGAGCTTCTGCTGACGCTCAGCCAACTCGACTGGGGAGGCGGTGGCCAGCCCCGCGAGAGCAATGGTAAGAAGGCTGAAAAGTTGCATGTTGAGGATCTGGAATTATCTGACCCACTCGAGAAGACGATGGCGGTGAGAATCTGTGTTGGGAAGACCTGGATGTCAGCCTTCTTATCACCGTCCCAAACGCCATGCCCAGAGTCTTGCGTGGCATAGTGCAACCGAAGAGACCTGTCAATCTGCGTGGAATGTTCTCTTGCGCCAGCGTTCATCAACCCCGGGATTCCGCTTAAAACGGTTCATTGTGGTTCTGGTTTCTGGAACACCCCAATAATCAGTAGTTCGTCGTGTGGCACAGAGCAATGGTGCATTCCAATGCCCCGGACGCTACCCTATTGATGGACGCCAACCACAGCAGCTGATCGATATAGGGTGGTCATCTATCTCTTGTATGGATGAAGGGATGGTTTTATACATCTTATGCCCCCTGAGCAAGGGCCAGGACTGATTACAAGCGTGAGGTCAAGATTGGAGCGCTTGGTATCCCGCGCAACAAGAGGCTGACAGCTTTTTACACTTGGGTCCCACGCGGGCCCCTGTCTTGTTTCTGCCTTCTGATTGGGATGATGTTTGGTATACCCGGGAACAATAGATTGGACGTGCGGAGACGAGAGGGCTTGGTTTCATCTACGGTTAATTTATCCCGTGCCTCGGGTCTCAGACGGGATATTTAACGGGCTATAGTGGGCCAGTGCGATGCGGAGGGCACGGACTTTGACGTTTTTGTACTTGAAAACCGGAGGAATAAGAGAAGGCATTCCCATCTCAGACCGGAGATGACGTCCGTTGTGTCGAGGACTCCACAGGCGATATATTGACAAGCTCAGATTGACATGCTTTCGCTTCTTGGGCTGACGGAGAATTAATCGGACATTTCTCACGTGTGATGGTATCGACGATAGTAGTTTATGTCGTCTCTTCGGAGGAAACATGATGTGCAAGGTACCTCGGGTAGTTCGAAATAGATTTGCAGGATTTTTCAGTGACAGCTTCGTAAGATATGATACATATATGGATCAGAAAGACACAGTCTGGGATCAGGATAGCAACGAAAGATCTGAATTTACGGCAGACTAGCTTACAAAATGCGACAGTCGCAATGACAGAGCTTGGCAGCTACGGAATGTAGAACGAGGCTGTCGTAACAGTTCACGGTACTTGGAGAGGAGCTGGTTGCATTGCGAGAGGCTCCTGCGCGTCTGTTTCTGGGTAGAAGCTTGGAATGGCACTTCCTGTCGCCCGGGGCCCACAGTGGTGAGTCCGAGTATACACCGCTGTATGCAAGCAAATCAGCCAACCAATACATGTTGATGTTGAGACCGAGGTTTAGTTTTGCACTGAAATACGAATGCTCCGAGGAAAAGGATGTAGAAGCATGCAAGAGAGTCGGGGGGTCTCCAACCTCTCAAGCTTGTCAACAATGATCACAAGTCAAATTGGTAGTTTATGGTCGATAGAAAGGTTGACTATAACGCGAAGAAGAAGAGCTTAGGTCATCATAAAGTAGTACCTGTTAAGATATGTCGCCGGCAGGCTAGTTGATTAAGCCCTGCCGGGTAGATCGGAAGCAATTATCTGAAGACCCTGGGGTCCTTGGACTGCGAGGTACGGCTGTGTATATTCTCTTCCAGGGCATAGGTCCCTGTAGTTCAGTGCTTACCTGTGATGAACCCCTAACCAGAACCTCTAAAAGGGATACATAGATGAACGTAACTTCTAGACGTATGGTTTGGTGCGGCTAAGAAGTGCACAACAATAGACTTGTACTTGTATTGCATACTGCGGAACTATCTACACTGGCCAGTTTCTCCGCGTATAGAGATCATGAGATCATGGCTCGTCTGGATCATCTGGCTCGCCGCCCATGGCCCTCACGATCCCAACGATCCACCTCTGATTGGTTCCTAATGACTGGACGGGAGCGTCTCGGAGACCTATTGGCTCTCTGCTCCTTGTGTGACAAGGGCTGGCGTTCAGGGCTTAGAACAACATAGGTTCAATTCATTTTAATAATCTTCAGTGGCCTCAAGATCCTTGATGAGGAATCTTTTCGTCCCACTGCTCTGTAGGCGCGCATTGCATCCTCGGCTTTGTTACGTGGAAGATATGGCCAACCGATTGCTAGGCAATATCAACTCGCCAACTGGTATCAAGAGTGCAACCTTCTGGCCACCTGGCGCATTGAAACAACCGATAATGGCTGGACTACCAATGAGAAAGACATATATTTGATTCGGCACTTTGATTTGTATACAGCATCTCGTACAAAAGGCAAATACCGGCTGTGGATCCTTGACGGCCACTACTCCGAGGACTTCAAGACTTACTGCCAGGAACACAACATTATTACACTTTGTATGCCTCCGCGCTCCTCACACCTACTTCAGCCACTGGATGTTGGTTGGTTTGCACCATTGAAGAAGGCGTACAGCCGCCAGATTGAGCAGTTGATGCGGATGAACATCACACACATCAGCAAGTTAGAGTTTCTTTGTGGGTTTAGTGAAGCATTTTTTGCATCAGTTACAGAAAAGAACATCCAGGGTGGTTTTTCCGAGGCCAGCATTGTTCCAAACGATCCAGAGAGGGCGATATCTAAGCTGGATGTGCGCATTCGAAATCCAGCACCCTCAAGCTCGAGACCAGGCACAGCACTACCTTGGGTCGCCCAAACACCACACAATCCTCGAGAAGCAAGCTCCCAGTCAGAGCTTGTCAAAACCCGGATATCTAATCACCAAGGCAGCTCTCCAACATCTATGTTAACTGCTGTGAACCGGTTAGCTAACGGTACAATGGCTGTGATGCACGAGGTGTCTCTTCGCTACGCAAGGCCAATGAGGGACTTAGTAAGAGACGGAGAGCCAAGAAACACGTGTGCGGCTTGGAGAGTCACTTACCATAAAAGAGGCACAGGATCTACTAGATCAGAAGGCTGTGGGTGAGCAGGCAGCCCAGGAAATACGTCACAATAGCGGTGGTGCAGGGGGGTCTCGTAAAAGATTCGGTGTTGTGGCGTGCGCGGCAAGACCGGCCATAATGCACGCACGTGCAAGGAGGCTGCAGAATCTTTCGATTCATCTGTTTCTGATTCAGTAATTGCTATTTCCTAGTGTTGTGGTTGTGTAATTGAGGATAGTTGTAGTAGGGTGGGGAAAAGTGCTCACTTGCTTGGAATGCTCACTCACTTATCACGTACGTTATATATACGGTGTCACTGCAGGCAGAACCACTGCACCCAACCGACTGTGGTTGCTATCGAAAGCTACAAGTGAGTCAAGTTTGCAGGCTTGGCCCAGATCAATGTATATACATGGTGATGGTGCTGGGGCGCTGCGCGCCAGTGCCATCACATATGGGAAGTATTTGAACTGACCAATCGCTAGTCTCGTTTGTAAGAAGCCGCACTTTCAGTCCTCAATATATTTGACCATGGTGTAGCCGATCTGCTTGCTGGCAACGAGATTGATCGGCCACGGAACGCCATCACCGTAACCCATAACCTGCACCGCTTTTTTGGCGACTTTGAAGTGTTTTTCAAGCCTGTTTCTGGCCAACCACCACATACCTACTGAATCGGCTTCTTTCTCCCTTCTGATATCGTATAAGGTCTACTCCCTGTTACGTATACACTGTTCCCCACCGAGAACCGGAGCATCGATTCTCCCTTACCACGGCTTTTAGCACTCCACCGCGCCATTACCCACATCATTCGCCTTTCGGTAGCAGGGGCGTATATTGGCAAGATCCTCGACGATTTGGAGAAGAAAGTTATACGTGCAGATGGGTCGACCGAACTGAGTCACGCTGTAACACTTAAGCTAGGCGGATGCTTGGATGGCACTATATATGTTTGAACAATTAGTCTTGGGGGTCTGTCACACGTCAACAACCAACTGGTCGCTCCTTGGCCAATTGCAATTTCAACTGCAAGCTGTGAACTGTCAGACAGAAAAGGGTTCTGGTCAACCAAGCTGAATAGGAGCTCATGGGAGCTGAAACTGACGTAACCAGTTCAGCTGGACATGGTACCATTTGCCACCAACGTTGTCACCATGTATAGATATAATGGAGGTTCTCTGGCTTTGAAGGAACAGGAGGACAGACAAGGACAAGCAAAACAATCACACAGTTGCAACCCCCATGATATTCACCCTCAAAGAGTGCATCGTGTTATCTGACATGAACCAGTGATTGGGAGCAAGGCCACAAGGCATGGACCACTGACAGGTGGACAAACACGCGTTCGGAAGCACTAGACTGTATTCTTACAGTTCTTATTGCAATCCCTTCATTATGAACTGTTGAGATATGTCGTCGGCAGGCTAGTTGTATGCCTTCCAGGTAGGTCGGAAGCAATTACCTGAAGACTCTGGGGTCCTTGGACTGCGAGGTACGACGGTGTGAGGTGGCACCGAAGGAAGGCAAGTATAGGGAACTATGCCCTGGAAGAAAGTGTGGTAAACCAGTATATTGACTTTGACTGTTTGACTTGAACTTAAGAGAGAAAAGACCATTCCAAATACACTGCGAGGGGAGCCTTTTATAGGCATCCAAGACCTCTTTTTCCTCCTTATCAATCCCCACAACTTCTACCGGTTCAGTTGGCCACAGTGGCTTGTATGAAAACTTTGTAGCTCCTTGTGACCGCTGTGGGCGTTATGGGCGCTGTGGCTTGAAGCCTTTGAGTGCTGTAAGCCACGAGAAAGAACATACTGTAAAATCCACAAATAAGTGCTGTATTTCAACATGAACTTTGAGACCACTGAAGATTAGTAGATGAGTTGAACCACTGTTACAAGCCCTGATCATCAGCCCTTGTCACAGGATCATTCGCGCGTACAAAGAATCCAGCCCAGGTGGAAGTGTGTGCCACTTCCGAATCTTGGGGTATGTGAAAATGGTGGCAGAAAACGTCCGACTTGGCAGCGCCTGTGACAGCTCCGGCAGTCACCATATATATACCACTGATCTGGTCCAAGTCGTCGATTCGGATCACTTGTAGCCTTTGATAGCAATCATGGGTGGTTTCATGGTGGTAAGACTGCGCCGTGACAGCTCCAGTAAACTTCAGACATCGCCAGCCCCCACTGAAAAGACAGCACGCAAAAAATTCCCCGCCAATGCAGAAAATCGGCAAATGGTGCAGAGACTGACCCAAATACGTCAAAACACACAAGATATCACTCTGAAGCCAGAAAAGATTTTCAACCCTCATCTGAGGGTTGGTTGGCTGGTCCCACTCCGGTACGGGGAATCGAACCCCGAGCTTCGCGGTGAAAACGCGATATGTTAACCGTTACACTATACCGGACTATTTGTTGAGAAACTTACGTGGAATTTACTTTGATGTGTTAGAGGCGCTGCATTGTGTGTGTGGAGAGAGCGTTTCAGTTTTGGTTGGCTGGCGTTAGCTGGGCGGACGCGAGTCAGACTTCCACACAACACCATGCAGATGAACAGCATCATAAGTGATGAGTCAAAGTGGGTCTTGGCTGCGGAGGATAAAAAGCCCGTGGGTGGGTGGCTTGGCATGTGAATTTGGCAGAACCACAGATAATTATAACGGTCTCAAGGTAGTATTCTGCAACTAGCTAGGCCACTCTACGAGTACACTGAACTTGAAGAAGAAAAGGAAAAGAGAAAGAGAAGGTTTGACAACATGAGCCTCTGATATGGCTGGGCGTGTTGGCCAGTGCGCGGTGATAGAAGGTTCTGGAGTAGTGGTCTGTGCGTTCTGGGAATAGCTTAATCAGGGCCGAGGGTTGCCGAGATCCATGCCAGGGCTCAGCCCGTTACAATAATGATGTACTCACTCACTTCGGACTCACTGTTGTTGAATTAGTCGGGAGACCCACTGTTAAGGAAATTAATATCTTGGCAGTGGGATTCAGGTCACCAGGTTCGAAGGCGGCCAGCCACCTGGACCTTTCTCCCCAAGACAAGCAACCAATTGACTAAGTTTGAACCCCATACCGTTGTTTGACAACTGTTTGGTGCGAAAATGTTATATTACCAGGACGTCAGGACGGTAAATTCAGGGGTATCATGCGACCGGCAGAGCAGGGGTATTAGGGTTATCAGGGTATGGGCGTCGCCCGACTGACTTTGAACGCGAGATCGAACATCTGCAGCTTAATCAACACATTGCCCGCCCTACAGTTTCTCATGCTCCAATTGTAAGCGCTTCAACTTGTGATACTGTGGGTATGTGGCTATTTGTCTTTTCAACAGAAAAGAGAAAATTGGACGACTCCAAATTTACAATGATGAGAATCAGAACGTACTTTCTTAGATTCCCAGACACTTTTCAAAACGGTTTATTGGGAGGCTGTTTGGCCACCAAGTCTTCAGGGTTCACCAGGGGTAAATGTGGGGTCAGGGTTATCTTAGCAAGAAACCTAATGATGAATCACCATAACTACCTCTTTTCATCTTTATATATTTATCTGTAGCTCACACTTATGGTAGTCTCTGTATACCTATGATAGAAAGTACTATTGGTATAACGGAATTGTTACAAAAAGAAAATGGTCTCTCGTCCATGGCTTCGGCTTCCCATATGAACGAACCCCTGCTACTCAAACTTGTCAACTCGATGCTTCAATCTGAAAGCCAGTATGGCCGGAAGCTGGGTGAAGTTCGTGCTCGACTCCACCCTCTTGTCGTCGAAATCATCCTCGGTAAATGCCGGCTCCTCGATTGCATCCATCACCAGCTTCCCGTCCTTCAAAAAGACAGACAACAGCTCGTGAATGGGGCGATGGTAGTAGATCTGTTTGACGAGCTGGTTTGGACAAGCAATTCCCTTCGACGGAGCTACGTCCAGATACTCGGTAATTATTTTTGAGCGCGTTGTTACCTGCTCACCGGTTTCTGTGTCGAAAGAGATGGAGATCGACCTCGACGCATTGCTGGTGAAGAACACTGGGTGAAGGACTGTAGCGACAAATCTGCGTACTTATCATATCAGTCTGAGTAACAAATAAAGGGAAGCTCACGGGACTTACACGCCGCCAGGGTTGAGAAGACGGGGCAAGGCTGAGGCGAGAATATCCAGCCTTTCGATATCCATAAGCGCCATGTTTAATTACGATGACATCGAACAGCTTTCCGTGCCAGCTGTACCGCTGAAGGACATCCATGTCATTCATAGAAGTGGCATCCACTTTCTGACACATAAATCTTTTGTCATCATACCTGTCACGGCGCTGGCTCATGACATGTGGGTCTGCAGTGCAGGCCACGTGAGAGTCACGTGGGTGCTTTCACAGGTCCAAGTTTGGCCATGTCTAAAGCCCTGCTTGCAGCCTGACTTTGTTTACTTTCCTTTTTCCCTCTTCAGCTTACTATTTAATCAAATTGGTCAGACTTATCGTAGCTTGCCTCGATTATCTACCTTTCCCGTGACAATACCCCCCAGAAACGAAGCGGGCTTCGGTGACTCATGCTACCACGGCTGTATGCATGAGGCCTGCATCGTCCAGAGCACTGCCATTGGCTTGTTTCTATAAGAGGATCCAAATTTCGCTCTAACATTGATTGGTAAGAATGGACAAACGAGAGGCCGACTAGACGGTCAACGAATATCTATACTAATACCCGTCAACGTTTCAAAAGTAAAACAAACACAATTTGCGCTCAGTGTTATTCGCCCCACTCTTGATCTGCTTGAGATAGCTGAATGGTGGTTTCAGTGAATTCGTGTCAGCACTAGACGAACATTAAGCACTGTACTAGACAGTTGACTTATTGGCCCGCATGGGGTTGGCTAGCCTCTAACATACCGTAAGTTCAAAGTAGGGCATATGGTAAAGAAAAGGGAAGTTGCCTTGAGGTTGCCATGGCTCATTCAGGGGTTGATTGTTGGTTCAACCCTGCTAGGGACCAACATGCTTCAAAAGGCTTGCCACTCCACCCCCCCAACGGTGCACTACCTTTCCCTTCCTGATTCATCTCCTTGTTCTCGCATTCATCTTTACTTGAATATAACTTCCAGTTCATCAAAACTCGTCACCAACCATCATACTCGACCACTTCCCCGCAGAGCTCCTGCACGACATGACAACGAGGTTATCCCTTCAGGAGTTGAAGTCATTATCCTTCACCTCCAACTTCTTCCACACGATATGCGCACCTAGGTTCTAGAAGACGATCCGCGTCGAGATACCCCGCGTCAAACGCAAGCGGTGCGTCTTTGACATCAACCGGGTTGATCAATGCGCGGCGGTTCTTCAGAATGCCAGCCCGACCTTACGTAGCGCTTGTCCTTTTGTCGAAATCTGCGATGGCCATCTTGGCAAATATTAGGCATAGTCGACAGACATAGTCGACACAAACACTAAGCAAGATCCCGAACAAGGGCACGGCCCGATACCCGCTATGCCTTGCTTTCACCGTCAGCCTCATGACGAGCCAGACTTCGTTGCTAATCTTGTTGATTTAAGCGTCAGCCCTCAAGATGGAGCAAACCAGCTCCTGGTCGATTACATGTATCATCTCAGCCGCATGGCTCGCTCGGTCATTGAACTCATCCCTACCGGTCAGCTACATGGCCTCAGCTGGGATCTTGCTACGTGCATCCACGGCAGTGTTGTGGACGCCCTTTTCGCAAAGCAGCAACATCTGAGGTCTCTCCGGCTGACCACTGATGTCGAGTGTTGTACTCCATGTGAACAAGTGTCGATACCATTTCGCCATTTGACTTGCATCAGCTGGCATGGACCCAGCACCGTGCTACTTGGCTCATTGCAGGAGAGTCTGGACGTGAATCAGGAGCAGCTCATGGAGCTCGAGATAGACTTGGTGTGGCCGCGAGTCACACGTGATGACGTTGACAGTGATTTCGATGATGGCTCTTACCACTGCTCCGGGATAATGGGGTTCTGGCATATTCCAGTCAGTTCCTGCCTAGATCACAACCCCTGGTTCCATCCTTGACAGTCTTGTCACTCAGCAATGTCTCCCTGGTTGAGAAATTACGAGAGGCTATCGATATCAGCACCCTCGAGTCTCTTACCGTACGCAACTGTCGGATGTGACCAGGCTTTCTGAAATGGCATGCAGCCGCAAAGACTCGAGTTTGTCTTGAAACCTTCGAAGTCAAAGGCTGAAGAGGGCAACAACGAGAAAGATCACGCGCTTAGCAAGTTCATCGTGCTGTTTCAGGGGTTGAAAGAGCTATTTATATAATATTTTAACGGAATAGTGAACTGTTCATTGGGAAGGCTACGGTCTTCTGGGAAAGATAGCGAAACGAAGGCTAAACACCTTATGGTCTGTCATTGCTCAGCACCATGTCACCTTGAAGAGATTGGCAGTGTGTCAACGGGGGCGCATAATTGGGGTAGCTTGTCACAAAGCAACTATGGACTACAACCATAACGCCTATCATTTTGACATCACACAGTCAGATAAAGACTTTTGGAAGCTAAATCCTAGTGCCAATCCCATATCGGCGCTGATCTCGAGTGTATCGGCTTCCCTTACAATACAAGACGGTATTTAGAATCACTGGTGAGTAATTACGAGTCTTTCATGAATTACACCCTCAGGCTAATGCCACGTGGCCATTGAATGCAGAGAGAGGTGTTGGAGCCTTTTTCCATAAGCCTCACTATCAAACTCTTCCATCTCTGACAAACAGGATCCGATTTCAAATACAGAGGATCCCGGGCACTCGATTATCCTGGAAAGAATAGCCACTACTCTAAGAGCCATAAAACTGAAGCGTCGTGCGCCCTTACGACCTGGAAGCCATGCTTTAGCCCACTTTTGCTTCTTTTCTGGACTGAATATTCGGACCAACCGGCATCCCGTCATTAGAGGTTGTGGCATTCGGAGATTTTGCACATGACCGGAACCGCTGGATCCTGCATAACTTGTTCGTCTGTCGAAGCAACACATCAGCAAAGAAGTACCGGGTCTTCGATGCTCGCGATAAGACAAACGAACATGGGTGGATTGACACAGGGTGTAAGTATAAGAACATGCTGGAGTCTTGTCCCGCCGCACTTTTGGTAGACAGTTGGTTGGGCGAGAGGGCTCGGGTGTAGGGGCTCTGAATCATCTTGAACTGAGGGGAAGCTGTCGGAGGTCAGGGGTGTCAACAAACACAACACATTGAGCCCAGAACCCATCACTGGCTGTGGACCTCAACACACAAAAGTCGACAATAGCTATCTCCCTGCAGATTGTCAGCAACAGCCTACAGCAGGTGCCAACATCTACTAAGTCTTCCATAGTGTAGTGATCAATGTGTGAGCTTGTCATCCAACAACGCTCGAGATCTGGGTTCAATTCCTGGTGGAAAGACCAATGATTTGATTCATTTTTGTCCTTTTCTCGAAATATGGCACACGTCAACTACCCTAGCCTGGATCACAACCAACAACACAGTGAACTGCGAGTTCTGAGCCAGTTGTTGGAAGGTGAAACAAGCAACAGGCTACAGCCGGCAGCAGCAGAGGCATTATTGGCTCATGTATAATCAGAGGGATGTACTGGACTTGGCAGATACCTAGGTCATCACAGGCAGGGACCACTTTCAGAGAGATAAATACATGAGCAGAAGAGCAGAGCAGTGAGACGAAAAGATTCTTCATCAAGGATCTTGAGGCCACTGAAGATTATTAAAATGGATTGAACCTATGTTGCTCCAAGCCCTGAACTCCAGCTCTTGTCACAAAATATATAACTCCTCATAGCCTCTGTGTTACTTAAACAAAACCCTGGTCATCAGCTTCATAATATCATCAATCCTCGATTCCATCTGCTTGTCTCTGTTGCCTGCCGCCCACTTCTTTGTGGTCTTCCTCATAATACTGCCCTACCCAGAACGCCAGTTGGTCCACGACTCCGCTGACCAACTCTTCTAATGCAGTATTAGCGTCCCAGTTCAACCCAATCAAGTCGCTGCAGTGACTACCTCCTTTTACTACCCTCACTTGTAGCCCATCCTCTTCCAATTCTGTCACTGGTCCACCAGGTCGAAATTTGCTACTCAATGTTGCGTCCCGCCATGGATCATGGTCTCCATTCGTATGCATAGTTCTCGTCATATTCGCCACGGCATCCCAGCCTCCAGTTCTGGCGTTGGCATCCACTACTGTCTTGCCCTCTGCCAAGTCAAACGTCAGGTTTGGGAAGAACCGTGGGCAGAGCGACTTCCAATACTCTGCCGTTGTGTAGTTGGAAATAACCCTTGAATAGGACGAGGATGCAGGGGGTGTGGTTTGCCACCACTCAAATGGCTCGTTGCAAAGAAGCCACCACCATTGCCTATTCCCCCAGTTTGCCACTGACAGGTCGGTGAAGGCCAGGGAAGAGGCATTGGTATTTTGGAAACACAGGGTACTATTTTCGTCTTGCCATTCATCGTAGCCGGACCTTGCGCAGACTGCATTTCTTGTTAGCTTCACTGTAGGGCCCAAACAAATTAAACGAGTTGTGAGACAAACAGCCTGGAATGACATCGTCCTTGATATACCTCGCATATCCGTCCAACGCCTTTTGGAGCCCAACACCCTCCTCTCCTGGAACCGTCGCATTGACAGAGACCGGGTAGGTCCCCTCGACATAATCGCAAAAGCGATAAAAAGGTGAATACCCCAAGATCTTCTCAGAGTAGAACTGCGTCATCTGCAGTGATGCCAGACCCCACGACAGTTCTCTACATTCTGTTAGCTCGCACCATTGCCCCAACCTGCATGAGGTACTGTTGAACTCACGCAGCAAAATCCTCATCGCTCAACCGCCCCAACCCAAACATCCCCTTCAGTCCCTCTTTCTCCTCCACTGTCCCCTCATTCAGCACCCCATCAACAAACACCACAACCCTCTCCACATCCCTCGTACAATTCGCCGGCATCGCGTCCAAAACCGGGACGAAATACTGCCAAAAGTCTCCTATCGCCTCCACCACCGCACTACTTCCATAATACGCCCAATACGCCCTCTCCTTCCCCATCTCCTCCTCTTCCTCCTGCTCCAGCCTAGACAGCCACCCCGCCAAAGAACCGGCATAGCTCCCCCCAGTGTACACCCACGGCGCCCTTCTCCTAGTCGTCCTCGTCACATTTCCCGAAGCAGTACCGTTTCCCCCAACAACCTCGAAAGGAAACTCCACCTCCCTCGCAAAATACTGCATATCTCTCAACGCATTCTCCAGCGTCAGATACTGCAGATTCTCCTCCGTCAGTGTCCGATAAGGGGACGACTCCCCGTAGTACCTATGCTCAATAACCACCACCGCGCCCCCCACAGCTTCCGCTATCCGCCCCGGCAATCGGGCAGCACTGAGGTAAGCCTCATCAAAGTTCGTCGCGGCTTGCTCGCCGGGGTTGAAGACGATGATGGGGTGGCCTAGGCCGGAGTAGAACTCGGTTGAGTACCAGTATCGTTGGGAAAAGGTGCCGAGGGAGGGGGAGGAGTGGGAGATGAGCTGGGAGAAGAGGCCAGAGCCGGTGTGGGGGGAATTTGAGCGGCGAATGAGGGAGGGGTCGTAGGGCCCGAGGTCAACTTTGGGGGTCAGGAAGGGGTGAGGGGAGGAGAGGGGGAAGAAGGAGAGGAGAGGTAAAAGAGTGGTGGTTGGGGGTTTCATTTTGTTTGTTGGAGGTGAAAAGAGTAAGAGGACAAGCCAGCGGAAAGAATGAAAGGGGTAGTGGTGATGGTGGGAAGGTTGGAATATGTACAGCACAGTCTATAGACTCCCCATTGGTGGTGAGTAAGCATGCATACTCCTGATCTTCAATTCCAGGGGTTTTGGCGAGGGTACACAATGGATCGACAGATCCTTTCAGGGCGGACCACGTAAAGGTGGCGATGTATGTGGGCACGGTGGGTTCCCCAGACTCCAACTTCACTCCAACAACTTGATCCGTCCAAGACACGCTTGCGCAGGTGGGAACCAACAAAGGACACCACAGATATGTATGCGGCTCGCCATCGTCATGGGTATCTGCCGCCGCTAAAGTAGCACGTCATAAACAAAACAAAAGGAGACTGCTACTTAAGATAGAGACTGTGAAAGATAGCCGATAGGTATTAAAAGATAGTGAATAGGCCTTAAGAAATAGTCCAGATGCCTTTAAAGATAGTCTAGAGACCTAGTTACTATCTTTTAAGGCGTTTTCCTTGTATCGCAGTCTCAATTTTTTGTCCACGACGTGAGCAGGAGCAAAGGTTGTGCATTGACAACTGTCATTGGTGGTTGGGTGCCTACATGCAGAAGAGGTCGGTAGGAGCTCGAGCAGTGTAACCTATGAAGAGGATTATCCCAGTACATCTTCCGAACCACCCGTCTCTGCCAGCGGACAGGTACCTGACAAGCCATTTAGTGCCTGGCTTTTTGGCAGAAAGTGCCGGAAAGGTGCAGCTTGCAGAAAGCCACTGCGTTTCAAGCTTCTCGCTGTTATCGATATCGGATGTAAAATGTCTCGGGCTTCGGGAACCGCCAAGGAAACCTGGTGGTGACAGCTAGGGCAGATGGTTGAATCGGAGAACATATCTGCGGGGCTGTCGTCAGCATCCCACCAAGGGCAAAACACCTCATCAGGCATTTCCAGGGAACAGCCATTCGGATGAGAAGTCTTTCAAAAAGATTAGCCTGTAGAAAATGTTGATGAAACGCGAGGTTGGCAGTGGTTGGTGGGGTTCACCCGATCATTGTTTCGCCTGGGCTGTCCGCCTGCAAGATATTGGGATGGCTGTTTAGTCTGATGTTTCTTCAGCGCCAAGATACAGATTCTGCAGGAACCAAATCACTGGGACACGTCATCCAGACATCAGATCTCTCAAACCATGTCTCGAGCTTTGAAGTGAGTAAGAGTCTTCACAAACAAAGAATTGTGAAAAGCACAGGCCAGCCATCTTGCCTCTTGGCCCGATGTCACCAGCTCACGCCGTTTGACGCATAATTCCCGCATATCTCCACCTCAACCAGGGCACACAAACTCAGATCCCGTCACACCATTTCAACAAGTAACAAATCCCCTTGTGGTGTAGTTGGCTATCACGTTCGGCTGTAAAGGCATTTATTGATACCGAAAGGTCACCGGCTCGATTCCGGTCGAGGGGACACATATCTTTTATGCAAGTTTCCCCCCTTTTTGCTTCCTCGTTTCTTGAAAAACAATATCTGTATGAACATGACTAAAAGAAGCTTCAAAAACATAATTTGGCATCATTACGCTGTGCCTTTTTCATCACCCCTTTATCCGCCCCCTTGTTCCTCCCCCTAAAACCCCCGGACTCTAAAGTAAACAAACACTTAAAGATCCCCCAACCCATGCAAACAATCCACACTCCCATCCGTCCTCTTTGCATCCGTGACATTATACCCGCTCACGCTAATCCTCACATACAACCCCCTCTCAATCTCGCTATTTGCCACCCTTACCGTCGGCGTCTCACCTCCACTCAGCGTATCCACCATTTTAAACCCGCACTTTGTCACTAACGGAATTGCAGCGTCAACAAACACCTTTGGCTCCTTGCTTGTCTTGTCCTCCATGTGGCATTCTTTGGTGCACTTGTTCCCGCAGGAGCCGCCGGAGCAGGTGTAGCGGCACTTTTGCTTGCATTTCTGGACTTGGTAGCACTCGGAGAACCAGCCGTGGATGGTGCCGGTGATTGTCTTTTGGGAAGAGGAGAGTTTGGAGGTGATGAAGTGCTGGGTCCAGGGTTGGTCGCGGACACAGATGGAGGCGGAGGCGCCCGAGGTGGTGAGGGTGAGGGCTGCGCCGATGAGGATGGAGAGGCGGGGTCCGGAGTGGGAGGAGCGAGAGGAGGACGAGCTGCGGCGGGGGATGTCGAAGGTTGGGGGGGTCGGGGAGGAGTCGCGACGGGTGAAAGTTGGGGGAGAGTAGGGTGTGGGTATGCGACGGGCGCTGTGGGCGGAGGAGGTTCGCGAGGATGAGGAATAAGACTGAGATACGACAGGGACTGCTGCAACTTCCGCGTGTGAGGTTGACGTTGTTGGCTCTGTTGTTGTGGTTGTCGCTGTGATCTTCTCAGTCTTTTCCGTTTTCGCCTTGTGATGCTTCTCTTTTTTGGGCAGCTTCCATGTCGCTGGCCGCTTGATGCAAAACGAAGCAGGCGTGGTTTGGCTTTGTGATGACCAGGGGTTGGCCAGCTTCTTTGGCTTGGTGAATTTATGCCACAGAAAGTAAACCAGAACACCAATGCCCAACCCGCCGAGAATCGTAACCGTCACGATGGCGAACCGTTTTCGATAATGGTTCTTCAGATCCTCCAGCGCATCACCCATGATGACCTTGCTGACAGCCTTCAGACACTCCCGTGGGTAACGGTCCTCAACCGCCCAGTTCCACATCTTGTTCGCATCACAGATAACGCCCTTGACATTCACACGGGTGGTGAGCTGACACGCCTTGTAGGCAAAATCTGGGTCGTCGCAGCTGGTACATCCCAAGTAACAGCCATCATATGCGTCAGTCCTGGCCAGTCGAACCCATTTGGCCTCGTCATCGTCAACTGCAGCATTAGCAACCAGGTTTTGAACGTAGGCAACCACGGCATATGTCCCTCCTCCCATTATGGCGGCCCCGACTAGGAGCGCAAACGGTAGCGCCAGCTTGGGCAGTATTGACTCTTTTTCGTCCTCGACATTATGAACGATACCCGGGTCTCCGGCCTGTGTGTCTTCGTCGTGATCCGAGTCGGACGAAGACCGCACCGTGTGGTCGCTGGCAATAAACGGATTTCCGGGGTGGGGCTCCGGCTCGTCGGTGGGGCCTCTTGCTTTTTCGATGATACCCATTTTGTTGGTGTTTTGGCCAGACGCGTCTCCACTCTCCACTCCGCCAAATGATGTCAAATTGACGGATTGTGGTAAAACAAACCGCCTTTCTGCACCGAATTCGAGCAAGAGAACAATAGAAATATCAAGGCGAAGAGGAGAAGAACGGTGAGGCAGCCCCGACACCGCACATGGGAAACCGAGGGCAAAAAGGGTCTCGACCAGTCCGGGGTACTTTTCAGCTCAAGTGAGCTAACGCGACGCCACGAAATTTGTGGATGCTTGGTCGTCCTAGATTGCTTGAACTAACCAATGGAAACCCTTACCATTGCTTCATGCAGCATGTCCTGGCAAATCACTTGACTTTTCTGATTTCGGGAACCAGGATGCAAAGAGGAGGAAAAGATTCCAGACCTCAAGGACGGAGGAAGCCGTAAGTTCACCAACCTTATGATGGGATTGTGCTTTCTCGTCATCTTGGTCATCAACCGCGTTGACCTGTGTCAGCTGACTGCAGGTCTGCTGACTTTGATGGGATCATGAAGGGCTTGGAGTCTGAGAACCATCGTGAACCGCCTATCATGGGGGGAAAAAACACATGGTGCTGTTCATTCGTCATTAGTAAAGCAGAAACATACAGAAAACCTGATCGTAGTGGCAATACTCGGTAGAGCAAGGACATCATACCAACTGCCAGCCATGGTTGGCATCCTCGCTTCCAAACTAGCCTATCTCTACCTGATCCCAATCCGAACCAAGTTCATCCATACTCATTGTCAAGGCATTTTTTCATGTCAGGAAGTTCAGTTTGTTGCTGCAATACATCACCAACATCTTCGACTGCATCCACACTCTCCGGCTTGTTCTTGCTTACGTTCTCCTCAGCAACCATCTCTAATGTAACCTTTGATTCGTCCGCACGTTCATATTTCAACTCAGTATGAACTGACTTTGTGTTTATCGTCTGATCCTCAAGCTCCAGGTTTTGTCTGACAGACCTCTTCTTGTCTGACGCATTCTGCTTCGACACTTCCTTTTTGAGTACTTTTTCGGGCGCTCGCTATTCTGGTCTCTTCTCCGGTTCTTTCTTTTCATACACCTTATTCTCAGACAATTGGGTCTCGGACACCTTCTCTTTAGAAATCTTCCCTTCTCTCTTTTGGGACACGTTTCCTTTGGGCACCTCTTCGAACACCTTCTCTTCAGACACCATCTCTTCACATACAATCTTCCAGTATATTCTCTCGTGCTGTAGCTTGATTTTGCTGTCGAAAGTGTCTCCTCTCATGCCAAGACTGAAGGTATGGACGAATCTCTCTAGCTAGGTCCAGATTTTGAATTAGATGTGTTCTAATCGCCATCGTCGTCGTAGTTAGGCTCTTATCCACTCTGAGTCTTGTGTAGGCTTTTCATATCTCCCATGCACCGGTGAGCTCGCTGTCCCTGCCAGCCGAGCCGCTTTGACGTGATCACGTATTGCTTCCAGCTGTTGGGATGCTTGAGATACTTCCTCGTACGGAACTCCTGTTGATAGTACAGTTGCTCTCAATAGGCTTGTTCCAATGCGGCCAGTTCTGGGTAGGCTTCTTCGTCGACATAAAGCTCTCCTTCATAGAGCTCCGGTGATCCATGCACTTGTTGTATGGCGGTGGGCGTGTGCCGTGCAGGCGGCAAGATGAAGCTTTCGGCTCCGTCCAAGGCAGGCCTCTCAGGTTGTGTAGTCAACCATTCAGAATCGAAGTCCACGCTACAAAGAACTTCTCGAGGGTCCTCCTGCTTGAGTTCAAAACTTTCCGGTGGAAGCAGCATTGGAAAAGGCGAGAATTTGTAAAGATTGGGGTGCAAGACATCTTGTGGTGGGCGATTTCCCTGCACCTGACCGTAATCAGGGTTACTTTCAGGTCGGTATTTGTCTTGGGGTATAACCTCAGGCTGAAGGATTCTCATGAAAAAGAAGCCAACCGTTCTCTTCCCAAGCAAAAAAGCCACTGACTGATTTGATGGCAAGTGTTAGACACACCCATCTCTTGTCCATGTCGCCGAAGTCACCCGGCACCTTGTTCACCACCAAACCAACCCTTAGGGGGGATTCAAGAGGCTTAGCGGTTAGAACGTATGATGTTCCTGCCGTGATTGCGTCTTGAAAGTACTGGAGGGTCTCGGGGCTTTCTTTAGAGCTGACATAGGCGCGAAAGAGTGCGTTGCATGGCTCTGGGTAATCTGGGTCCGCCCAGCTCTCCGTTGTCAGCAATATTTCAAGTTTGCGGCGCCATTTGAAATTTTGAAGCCTATAAGTGTACCAGCGGCTCACCAAGCCTTTAGGAGTCCATTGGCCAGGGTTGGGAGGCTTACTATTCTTCATTCCGCTTAAGACCGGCGGCGCCCAGCCGAGATGCTCCGCCCTCGCTGGCCCATGGTACAAGACCAGTTTGACAGTTTCCTCCTTTTGAGATTCATAAATCCTTCACATGTCAGCCTCGAGGGTGTAGCTTCCTTTCCAACTGATACCGAGTATAGTGAACAAATATGGGCCCAGGAGGGGTTCTCATGTCGCAGGCTTCGTGTTTTGGCTCCAGGAGAGTCGGACTTTTGTCGAGTGAGTCTGGTGCAGAGACAACGAGCGGATCAGATGGCGTATCTGGAGTTGAAGTCTCTATAAAAATACACTTAGAAAAGGCCACGTTTGACACCTGACTTGAAGCCAACCCACTGCTGAGAAGATCCTGCAGTGCAATGATTCTCTGATTCAAGTGTTGAGAGGCTGGTTCCAAGGAGAAGCTCACGCCAACCTAACTTTGAGGAGTCCCTCTACTTCTCGAGCTGCCCGCCGACGCAGTCCGCTCTCGCTCAACGGATTGAGGGACCTGAGATTGACCTGTCTGGGCAGATAACTCGGCTTCTGCGCTTCCGGAAGGTTCTGACCGTTGCGTTGGAAAGCGTTTCTTGTACCTGTCGGAAAATCGTTCCTCACAAGTCAATTTCAATTAGGCGCATCTTTCGCACGGTAGCTTCTTATTACAGGTTATTTTCCTACGATGACACGGCGTGTAGGCGATTCAAATTCCATTATGAGCTTTGGGTTGTGATGCTGACATTGCCAGGTGTCGATCAGGCAATACTGAGCGGGGGTGAACAGAAATTCGACTCTCAGCAGCACCCGAGTTCGCTCAGTAAGCACGCTCAGATTCATTGACCACGCCATCGAGACCGCGATCGTAGCGATTGCTGAACCTGTCAGAAAGAAATGGATTTTACTAGCAAGGAGTTCATCCTTCAGTTGGCCGCGGCCATGGTCTGGTGGCGGTGGCCATGATCTGTTGACCATGTGGCAGAAGGAATCCTGCAGAGATGTCTATAAAAGAGTGCAGGAACAGAGAGAAGAACAAGCAATACAATCACAAAGTTGCAAACCCCATAATATGGACCCTCATAGAGTGCATCGTGTTATCTAACAGCACCACATCCCGACGACACCGCCTGTTGAATCCGACAGTGCGGGCAACACATATCTCACCTCAACACTTTGCGGTTTACTTTATACATAACAGGTACATTGAAAACCTCGACGAACCGCGCCAGAGCACCCTCGCGCAACATTTCATCAACCAGTGGAAAGAAGATATCCGAGAGCAGAGCTGGAAGCTCGAGCATTTTCTCCAGCTCAGCCAAGAGGTAGTCACCCGGTCGGTGGTGTCTGGTCGCACTAGTAGCAACCCAGCATTATCATCCTTATGGCAATGGGATAAACAGACTGAAGAAGAGCTGACAGAGGATGAAAGGTGCAAGGTTTGTGAGGATATACACAACTTGTACATTGGCGCCCGGACCAAGAAGAAAGCTTTGCCCTGCCATTACGCAAAGTTGAGAATCATTCCCTAGCCGGCGACGGTATATTCCCGGGCTTCCTCTGGGAGTGTGTCTACGACGCTAGACTGAAGAAGGTCTATATTGAGAGAACGATCCGCGTGCTGGAATGCGTCGCTACTTTCATGGGTCACCATGAAGAAGATGTTTACAGAACGCTACTCTCACAAGTCAAGACCCTTCGTCTCAAAGACGGCGATTCCAATGCCATGGCATGCGCCCTGGACATTTTATTCAAGTTACTTTCTGCAGCCCCCATTTCTCTCCATAAGGTACCTGCAGGTCGATACCGCTTCATCGACGCGAGAAGCTTTGCCGACGGGGCCTCTCTGCGTGTTGTCGAGTCGAAATTCTTGCCAAAGAATCGATACGCGGCAATATCGTACGTTTGGAAAGTAGTCCCGTCCCTATCACCTGAAGGTCCCAAGTCGACGATGACCATCAAAAGCGCCGACAACGCCGACCCAATCTCATTAGACACCTTCCGTATCACCTGTCGCGCCGCCGTCCAGCTATACTACGCCCTTCTCTGGCTCGACGGGTTCTGCATCAAGCAAGGCGACGAAGACGACAAAGCCTGGCAGATCTAGCGCATGTTCTCCATCTACCAGCACTGCCGCGTCTGCCTCATCCTCCTCGGCGGTCTATCCCGCCTCGTCGCGCTCGAGGAGGAAACAAACTGGGCCTCCTGCGCCCGGACGCTGCAAGAAGCGATTGCACCACCACGATGCAAAATTTTGTTTTCCTGGCCGCATGGGACTTACGTCCTGATGGGGGTCACGGGGATATATGTCAAACAAGTCTGGGGCGAGGAGGTGGTGATGTCGAAGCTGATAGACTGTTAGGGGGGTCTGCTAGTCGGATTCACCTTGTGACTACGAAATCGGAAACAGAGGAAGAGAGGTGGGAGAAGTTGAAGGTTCGTCTAAATGTGATTAACGGCCTAGGGATAGGTTCAGTAGAATGCTCTTATTGGCGCGCTCGATTTTAAAGGGAAAGAGGGCATGGCGGACGGCCATGATGCGTACTGCTTATCGACCCGTCGATATGATCCTCAGTATTATGAGCATGTTGGTGTGTCGTTGGACCCGAGAAATTTTGCTTTTGGCGATAGGCTTGACGCAGCGCTGGCTCTCATGCGAGAAGTTCTGGCTGGCGGTGGCAGGGCAGAAGGGCTTGGAGTAATTCTGAGTATGCCGCCGAGAAAGGTGTTCTCGACGACGCCAAATATTCTGGAGCTTGGTGCTGGCATTAAGGAATATTTGCAGGACAGACATGCTATGGAGTCAGGCTTGCTGTGCTGGTTGAAGGGTGCCCTAACCGGCTTTCTCAACGAGGAAGGCTATGTCAATCTCAAAGCACCAGTTGCTTCCGTGATGCTGGCTTCTTCCAGGAAGTCTGATAACAATTTGAATGATGCCTGTCCGCCTGTCGAGAACAGTGAGGCCGTTCACAGCATCCGGGACCATGATGATCAAGAGTGGGACATAGTTGATACGGGGTACGAACTGCCATCGCCGCCATATGCGGTTTACCTTGGGGATAAACAGAACTACCTCAGCGGTATCTATCCCACTTGGACAGATCCCAAAAGTAACCTGTTCATGTTGGTAGACTGAGAGAGCAACGGCGGGCTTCGAGTCACGGGGTACACTGTTGGGAGGAGCGAGGTGCTTTCATCTTCCGGTTGGTATACGGACAAGACAATCCGGATCAAGTAGTTGAATCCTTGCATGTCTCGACCAACATCACGATAACAACAGTGTTGTAATTTATTGTGATAGCAGAAAAGAGTTCAGGGCAAGCTATACGCTGAGGAAATGGATCAGGGCCTTCAGATGTTTCTATGGTGATTGCCCTCGCCTGAACGCAGAGAACTTTGGAGTCCGGCATGGACAGTTGGCATGGGTGTACGGATTTGACTGCTGCTCCAGTAGCTCTTCACGAGGCGGTATTTGAAATTTTGAGGGCGGGATTGGGGGTAGTAATAATCTCTATCATTTTTAAAGTAAGTCAGTCCCATATCTTCTGGTGCACACCGTCGTGGCGGTTGTCTGGGCGGTGTCCGGTAGTATGACGGGTAATCTGGACGAGAACAACAGGGGATGGATGATGCGTTCCGGGAATGGTTGAAGTTATCATCCTCTTGTATGTTTGAGGGCCTTGCTGAAAAACGGGAATTGTGATTTCTCGGTGAAGGCACCCTTCTCACTTTGCTGCTTCCTGGTGATTTCTGTATTGCGGGTTTATTGAGAGCACGGCCCGTGGGGCCTGATGTCACTGCCGTTGTCGATGCATCATAGTCGCTATCCGCATCCGCACCCGCCCCTTTCCTGCACGGTTATCTTGGGATGTCGGAGACATGCCATTCTGCTTCGGAGACCTGACCGGGGGCTTGGCCCTATATTCTTCAAAAAGCTCTACGAGCTCGGCCCAGCCTCTGTTCTTTGCCAAATCCAATGCCGACCGGCGCTGAAAGACCTCATGACAATCCTCTACTTCTTGTAGCAGGACCTTCAGCGCCGTGGGATGCAGACAGATTACCAGGGAACCTTCGAGAGCTGCTATCAGAAGAGGGGTCCTAGCGGTATCCCATCACCGTTTCCGTCGGGCACTTAAGCCTGTATGCCTGCCGAGATACTGATGTATGCCTGATATCGCCATCATGTGCAAGAAGCACGAGTTCGATACTCGTAACAGAAAGAATGATGGCCAATGATCACCCCCTCCAAGTCCCACAGCGATCTAAAAACTGGGTCTGGCAGTCTCGGTTGGCTCTGCTAGTAATGTCTGTGGCGGTCATGTCGATCTCATACATCAAAACAAGAATCTCGTTCACCTTTTCAGCCTTATTCTTGGTACTGCCATTATTCAAGGACCTTTTGCCATACTTTATTGCCATGCAAATGTGAAAGCTCATCTTCTGCGCTGATAGCAAGTCTGACTGAAGGACCTTTGAGTGAATGTGGTGCGATTTTAACAGTAAATCTGAGCATCAAACGGTTCCTCGCTGACAGACAAAAGCCGGGACCAAACCGCAGGACCCTGGCCCCTGAATATAGTCTTGAACGCTTCTATGAAGATATTGGACCTCCAAGCAGGCTTTGGGGCCACCAGGCGTTGAAGGACTGCGCTTGCTAGTCCCTGGTGAGTCGTTGTGGCTTCGATTGGCATCATCGGGCGTGATATGGTCATTGTCAGTCTTCATCTTGGCAGCTTTCCACTGAAGATGAAATATCCAACAATCCACGACATCTGCTTGCCAGCTTTCTCATGTTCTTGCACAACGCTAGCTTTTTTTGGTCACTCAGAGGCTGAGCTGGAGAGTTTTTGGCCCAGTCCTCATCCTCTAAATCGGCCAACGCAATGACCAAGAATGTGGGTGAGTCATCACATGCTCAAGCAATCTGGAAGAGTCGAGACGCATGGTCCAAATACTTGTCATCCAGATTCTCCAAAATGTTTGCGTACAAGTCCTCGAGACTTGGCGGAAGTTCCTTCAGCCGGCTGTGGAGTTCCCGAAGTGCTTCATCAGAGTGGACATCCCTGAACCTGGCTTCTCGGTGATCCACTAAATCTTTCTGTTTGGTCGTTCCAAAAAGCCCTTGAAACTTGACCATGGTTTGAAGCCGGGCCTTGGGATCTCAACATATCCATTCAAATGTTTGCCGATGTGCTTTTGAGATTCGTCTTTCGCAGCCAGCCATGTTTCTAAACGTCAACTTGTGCAAAATGCGCTCGCGGATTCGCTTCTCCTGGGCGATGACGGCGTTTGGTGTCCACCCTCGGCCATCCTTAACCTGTGCCACTGGCCAGTCGTTGGAGTTCCTCGTGTCCTTGCTCATGGATCATACGAATCAAGTCGTGTCTCCATTTTTGTCCATTCATAACCTGGTCACGAAACGGTCACCGAGGGGAATCTGACTGCGCTGGAGGTGTTCGGTTTTCTCCATTGATGCTTTCATTAAGGCTTGCTGTTGTAGAGATTTCTCGGCTTCTTGCTTCAGGCTGGTCCAAGTGTTGGCCATCATCTGTTGTTGGAAGCGATCGAGCCTGTTCTTCAGCGATTGGATCTTGGATTCATTCCAGATTGTTCGAAGCGCGTGTCGCAAGGGCTGCCATTTTTGTCTTGGGGCCTTTGGATGTCAAGCTAGCAATACCTGGAGCAACTCGTCGGCAACTGCCTGACAACCGGTGGCGATTGTTGCAAGCTCATGCTCGCCGCTCGTTCTTGGTCGTCGTTCGTGTAGGGACTCCTGGATTTTGTCGCAGCTCTGCTTGATCTATTTGGTGATGGTCCGGAGCTCTGCATGATCGACGGTAATTCCAGTCAATGAGGATGAATGGCAATGCCTTTGTTGATAAGTCCACTGATGAACTCGACGAACTGGATGACGGCTGCTGCCATAGATAAGCTTTCCGTGGTGGCCGCTCTAGCGATGATCGAGGTCGTTCGATGTTGGCTGAGGATAAACTCGAGTGCAAAGAGACTAGGGCATTTCGATCATTTGTTTATTTATCTTGCGGCCACGGCAGCCCAAGGCTCTCCATCCGGCAACATCGCACAAGGAGGCCATTGAGGCGGTGCACCTACGCCCTCTCATAGTGACCTTAGCATTAATTCGGAGGTGAAGCTAGATAGCTGAGGGCCACAGGGCTGTCACGTGCTCTCAAGTATTTCCAGTGGGTCATTTTGACTTATATTATCAGTGACAGTGTCAGAACACGCTAATAAAGCAAGGTGCAAGGAATGGGAATGTCGAATCGCGATTTCTCACAAGACACCTGCGATCAGCAACGTCGTCGTGCACCACAGCATGCACCCGTCATTGGCTCGGATCCATCTATCCCCGCATCATGGGCCCGGCGGTGAACATGATCATTTTCGTCCCTCTGCCGCCCGCCGAAAGTTGCCCTCGATCTCAGACAGTCGGTCATTTGAGTCCTACTGCGGTGACGGCCTCTCGTCCGATCCTTGCGTCAACCCTAACCCATATTGGGACCAGCAAAAAGGAAAGGTCACTTCTTGGACATGCCAGGGACATCCAGATGCCAGGCGTGCCAGAATTTAAGACATGTCTGTCACTCGAACGTGGATCAGCCCAAAAAATGACTTGTCAGAAAAGACTGGCCATTCCGGGGGCCGTGATTGGCCATGTCTGTCTCTGTTTGCCCCGGAATGAAGGACCCGAGGAACCAGCAGAAGCAACGCGGGTGCTCCCCCCAATGCCCGCCGGCAGCGCGCGCCTGGCACAGACAGGGCACCATGTCGCCGGCAGTGCTTCCTTATAAGGCGTGCTGCTTCCCAACCCGCACCACACCTCTCACCACACACACACACCCAAACGCTGTCGGTTTTTTGTCGAGCAGAGATTGTATCTTGACGCCCGCGCTGTTTCTAGACAGCTGCCCATTACGTCAAGAACATTCTGCTCGAGTGAGATCTACTAGAGATCTAGGAGGATGGCGACCATTAACCCGAATGTTTGGGGTACTGATCCCGAGAGGGGCCCAGCCCTGACGATGATGGAGGCGCACGGGCTCTCGACCAGATGCCCAACTGTGAGTCCATTTTGGTGGTGTCCCATCCAATGAATGCGGGGAGATTTGCTGACAACAGAATCCGACAGACAGCACCCAACGTCGATGTGTACTTTTCCAGCGGCTATGTCGGAGCCGATACTGGATGGGGTCTCGCACCAGCACCAGCGCAGATTCCCAGCTTTTCGTGCCCGCACCCGCACCCGCACACGGCCCCCTTCGGCTTCCATTATGTCCCTGATGATCCCGGAAGGTTCGCCGCACAGCATCACCCCACGTTCCAACCACCCGGTATCACCAACCACCCCTCTTGTCCTACCACCACTACCACCACCGGCCCTACCGGACAGATTGGAAACAACTCGTCTGGAAAAGGTTATTTTGCCCATCACAACCTCGTCGCGCCAGTCACGTGGGCGGCAGAAACAGCCACTGTCACTAGCATAAGCGAGCGCAGCCTCTTCTCCTTTGAGCACCAATTGCATCCATGTGACACCACTATTCGGACCACGGACCCCTCATCTTTCTCGCCGGTTTCAACTCATAGCCCGCTGCACTCACCGACTTTCACTCCCAGTTCCGGCGGGAGGAATGTCTCATGGTCGGCTTCCTCGTGTGCTTCATCCCCTCCACCGTCGTGTGAAAAGAGCGGTGATGACTACTTTGCCTCCTCCTCCACCACTACCATCGTCCTCATGGATGCCAACGACAAGTCCTCTATTCAGCAACCTCCGCTCAAACCGGGAAGCCGCGTGATCGCGGCCTCCCCTTTGACCACGCAGAGCCAGGCGCAGACACTGGAAGAGTACGAAAGCAACCGTCGCATGTGGCACAACCAGATCGGCAAGAAGTATCGGACCAAACTGAATGAGCAGTTTGAGAATTTGCAGCTTGTCTTGCGGTTGTATGACGAGGATGATGAGGATACGGATACGGAAGGTGCAAACATCAGCATCAAGGGGCGCTCCATCAACAAAGCCAAGCTGCTGGATATGGCCAGGCAGAAGTTGGAGGAGTTGATGAACGAGAGGAAGGCTTGGAGGCAGGAAAAGAGGGAGTTGATGGAGAACCTGGGGATGAGTGAGGAGTAATGGATCTGGTCGAGGATATGGATAGGTAGACTGGACACTCATTTTGGATAAAACTAGAATGAAGATTTGGCAATGGGTGAAAGTTGATGGACGTCGCTCTTTTACCGCAGGGGGGTCAAAGCAAAAGGCGACGGTGCTTAGAGATAGATGCAGGCTCTGTCATTGCGTGTCTTGTCTCGGATGGGCAAGTGACACAAAACCTTAATACTGAGTACACCACAGACTGCACGAAGACGACAAACCGTCCTTTTATCTTCATCTCTACCTCTCTGCACATTGCTGCCGTCAACGCCAAAACCAAAACGCCCACTCCACTCGTGGCGCCAGAAACCTCCACCATGTGTGGAGGGCCCGCTAAAAGTCATGATTGCTGTGAGATTCGAACTCACGCCTCTTTCGAGAGTAGAATGCACCCTCCCATTGCTGGGTGGAAAGATGATAAGTTATCTTGAGTCTACCGCCTTAGACCGCTCGGCCAAACAACCCGTTTGATATTGGACTGAGTTGGAGATAGGACTCATCATTGCGATGCACCAGCAGCGACACATCTACTACAGGGTTTGAGTATGAATTGGAGTATTAAATTCAAAAAATACTATTGTTCGGGAAGAACAGCTTTTGGTGATTGGCTGTCATGTTCTAGGACTATTACCGGTGTCAAAGTGGTTCAGCACTTTGTGTTGGAAATGCCCTCACTTCACGATGCTCCCCAAAGACACACTACACACACATTCACAATTAAGGCATGTCAAATGTCGCCGATATCAGTACTTCCCATTTTCCTCATCAATAATAACAAACTAGGGGTTTAAATACAGCGATGTGCGACGTTGTCAAGCAAGCACAAGAAATATAATAAGAACGAGTGGTACAATTAAGAAAGGAGAAAATAATAAATCAGAAGAAACAAAGTAATTACCACGGTCCAAAACAAACATCAAATTTGTTGACCCTTGCAAGAATGAAACGAAATACCTATGCGTAGCACAGCCAAGTGCATCAAACAATGAAAAGCCTCCACTTTCCCTCCCCCCCTCTCCACTCAAACCATCCACTTCGGCGACTTGAGCGACCTCAGCAACATCAGACTCCCGTTCTACGAGCTGTCCGAGTTCCTGACATCTGCCACCGCGCTGTCCCTCTCCACCCGTACTTCTCTCTCCACTATGACCCCTCCGTTTTGAGCATCACGGTTGTCCTGGGCGGGTTCCGGCAGCTTGAGACCAAGACCCGCCTTCTTCCCAAATGTTGACGAAGAAGATGAAAAAGGAGAAAACGGATCGTGATGCTGTGCCGTAGGCTTTTCTTCCTTAATTATCAGATCATCGGGGTGATCTTTTCTGCTCTGGCGCCTGGGGTATTGTTGTTGCTGTTGTTGTTGCTCAGCGGAGACAGCGGCGTGGTTTTCCCCTTGGATATGGGACACCCGCTGCCAAGAAGCAGCGCTGCCCCGGCGGCCGTGGCTCAGAAGCGGGCGTTGAGTGGCCATACTGGACATTTGGTGGCGGGGTCGGGTGTTGGAGCTCATGGATGTGCTGCCTATCGCGCCGGTTCCGGTTCCAGCTGGGGAGCAGTACGGTGAGGGGGAGGCGGCGAGTCGCTGGGCGACTAACACACCGAGGGGGAGGACGACGATGACGGAGGTTTGGGTGAGGGAAGCGGATTCGAAGTTGGTGAAGGACGCAAACTCTAGTGTTGCAAAAACAACTATTTTCCGTCAGTTTTTGTCTGCCCGAAACAAAACGAGGGAAAATGACTTACCAGGCACAAACATCAAAATCCCGTTGCAAATGACCAGCACATCCATCGCCTTCAACCCCTTCCAACCCGGTAACATGCTCCTCGTCTCCCACATGTGCATCACCAACCTGACGTTAAAAAGAAAACAAAACCAGCATATTCCCCCTGTCATCATCCCCAAGTACACCTGCCTCACCCACACCCCCTCCCTCGGCACGCTCATCCCAATCACCCCCCGGGCTTGTATCACCGCCCCGGCAAAGTTGAACCCTACTGTCACCAGCCCAACAGCCATGCTGACCCCCACGGCAATCCACTTCCAGGAATCCCTCCACAAACTCAACATGGACCAAGCTTGCACAGACAATGCAGCGTATATCAGCATCGTCACCGGAACGGACAGACAGGTCGCTGCGACAGAGATATTGATATCCGTCTGGGAAACAGCTGAGTAATCCCCAAGAAACAGAGCGGTGAGAGAGGCCCAAGAGGAGGGGTAAAATAACGCCAGCAAGGCCATCCGGGCAGTGTTGAGGGCGAGAGCCAGGATGGAGATGATGGTGGGCAGGCGCTTGAACCGCGGGAGGGGTGTCATGAGGAGGACGACGGCGAGGATGGAGATGCAGGCGCCGATTTGGGAGCCGTAGAGGATGGAGAGGGAGGAGGCGTCGGCGTAGATGTGGGAGACTTCGGCGGGGGTGAGGGGGACGGGGGTGAGCTCGCCCGAGGGAGGCCCCGGTATGAGGAGGGTGAAGGTTTGGGTGGAGGGGTTGAAGTTCTCCGGAGAGGGGCTGCCGGGGGCGGGGGTTGAGATCGCGGTGGACATTTTTGATGGGTTGGTGGTGGTGAGGTGAGAGTAGATTTTTTTGTGTTCCTCGTGAGGCTTTTAGGCTAAGGGAAAGGGTTGTTCTTGATCTCTTTGATCTTGGTCTCGGGAAAGGCGGCGGCGCGCACTTGCGGATTTGGCTTGACTGGTGCCGCAAAGTGAGGGTATCTCGGCTCGGTAGATGAAAACAGTATTGATCGCTGACGCGGGAGGTGGCCGGTACCTCGAGGCAAAGAAAAAAACCAGGATACTTGTCGGTTTGCCTGGAAATCCACGATGGTTTTTAGTTGCAAAGAAACAAGAATAACTTGAAGATCATGGTTGGCAAGGTATTTGAAGAGAGAGGAACGGGTGATGGTGAATGGCAATGTAAATAATGGATGGTGGGTAGGCTGTATGTAAATATTTTCTCCTTTTCCTAGGATTGTTACTGTGTAAACAATCCCAAAAGAGGACGATCTTGTGGAAATGGAGCAGGAGCTTCCCAGGCCACGAGGCTGGAGCGTGGTCAGATTTCGGGGGTTCAGCATGGCTTCAAAGAGGGGCGGGATAATGGTACCAAAAACAAGGATAATGAAAGTCTGGTAGTGGCCGCAATGGTGTATTTGGGGTGTTTTCTTAGGATTGTTGCCTTAGCATTGTTATTGACACAGGCCCACATTTTGTTTCACAACAGCCAACTGATTCAGGGTCGACGGAAGTGAAGACTGATAAGTCGCTGCCAATGACCTAGTGAAGATGATAGAAAAGCGACTCTATAATGGATTTTGCTCCTCATCAGTGTTCTGGCATGCTACGACTCTGTTCAGGATGATGATTTAGTGACATGAACACAGCCAGCATGGTCCTTTTTGTCAGCTCTTCGGTCAGCTCATAATCTTGAATCAAATGAGCGATATATCCTCAGCCAAGCAGTTCGACCCTCGTCGTTTCCCAGCATATTTGCATGCATGTCGTCGCAATAATAGGGGTTATGTTGAGTCTGGTGATGAGGTATCGACATGTCCTCGGCTGCAGCTGAGTGATCAGATCTCAAGCCGGAATACGAGAGCAATGTGTTCCAGCCAGATTTGGAGCCAACACCACTGTCGCCTCTCTGACAAACCTTTCCCAAACTCTTTTCCTGCTCACTCCATATCCAAAGTTCGTTGAAGGCTGGGGCCATGCTGCAGTCAAGAATTCGGACCACTTTCAACCTTGGGTACCCCAGGCTGCGGTCAGTAAGAAGGCAAACTGAGTTGTATTATGAATGTCGTAAACACTTTTTCATGATAGTTACCGAGTTTGGTGTCGAACGAAATGACGCCATTCTCACTCTGGAGCCGGAGAAGTCGCTATCCAGGTTGGCCCCACCAGTCCGATAACGGGATGCATTCCCCCACTGCGCCTGATGCTGCATGTCTCTGCGACTCTCATCATTAAATTCAAAACAGCATCACTGAGGACACCGCATCTCACTTTAATTGTGACCTTTCACAGAAGCCCCGCTACCAAATCTGATTTTTACTTACTTCATTCCCAAACTCCAACCCACTAAACAGGATGTCCCTCATCGTATGCTCTCATCAGATCAACCCATCCAAACTCCCCTTACCAACATTGACCAACTAACAACAGTCAACACCACCCAGGCAATCGGCCAACTAACCTCCACCTCCTCCCTCTCCCACAACCTCACCCAATGCCGCCTCCTCATCTCCCGCGCAGCCGCCCTCAACTGCAAAGCCCTCTTCCTCCCCGAAGCCTCCGATTACATCGCCTCCTCCCCATCCGAGTCCCTCTCCCTCTGCCAGCCAACCAACAAATCCGAGTTTGTCACTGGCCTCCGTCACGAAGCCAAGAAGCACAACCTTGCCATTCACGTGGGTATCCATGAGCCAAGCTGGGCGGACCCAAAGAATAAAATACGAAACACGGTGATTTGGATTGACGATCAGGGGCATATTGTCCACACGTATCAAAAGGTGCACTTGTTTGATGTTGATTTGGGGGACAGCGGGGGACCGGTACTAAAAGAGAGTGAGATTGTGGAAAGGGGGGATAGGGTGCAGGAGGTGTGGGAGTTGAAGGGGGTGGGGAAGGTGGGGAGTGCGATTTGTTTTGATGTTTGTCTCTCTCCTTTTCATCATTGTTCTCTCTTTTTTTTTTTTTTTTTGAGATGATACTAATGATAGGAATAAAGTTGCGATTCCCAGAGATCAATCTAGCCCTCAGACGAAAAGGCGCCGAGATTGTTACGTATCCGTCGGCGTTTACGGTTTCAACGGGGAAAGCGCACTGGGAGACGCTGCTACGGGCCAGGGCGATCGAGACGCAGTCTTATGTCGTGGCTGCTGCGCAGGTTGGGAGACATAACGAGAAGAGGGTTAGCTATGGACACAGCATGGTTGTTGACCCTTGGGGGAGGATCGTGACTGAAATTAAGGGACAAGATGAGGGAGAGGAGAGTGGTCCGGAGCCAGAGATTGCCACTGCTGTGATTGATAGGGAGCTGTTGGCGAAGGTGAGAAGGGAGATGCCACTGAATCGGAGGACGTAAGTACTTTCGTTTCGTGTCTGCCTTTGTGTTACAGTGAGAATACTGACGCTTTGCAGTGATGTCTATCCTGAAGTTTGATACTGGTATTTCGCTGATAAAGATGGCGCCAATCAAGAGTTGATATTGAAGTTGGTGAAACATCAATTAGGGGCTTGGCTCTCCCAAACTATTGACACTTGTTCCATCGCAGGGGGTTGTGCCGCATTTGCTCCGGGTTGTTTAGTGCCAGTCTCGCGAATGCTTTCGAGATGGGCCAAACCCCCAAGGATATGGGTGAGATAGTGCTCAATATCTTTAAGCAAAGTAATTGTGGAAGAGTCCATACAACCAGGGCAATCTGATAAAATGCTTGGCAAATGTGGGCGCATTTTGGACACCCTCACACACACCAACAAAAGTGCTGTCAAGCCTCTAGGACCGCGCCGTGAGGCTCTCTCCCTCAGCCGTTGGCGCCATCATGCGGGCCGGCTACTCCAAGACTGGCCCCGAGAAAGCCAAGAAGCAGCCATCCCCAGCTGGCCGGGGAAGGTGCTTTAATAAAACAACAGTACACCCAAACTTTGGATGGAATTATTTGAGTGTACTCCTACAATTCATTGTTCAGCATGTCAAGAATACCAATACTCACCTTCGCTATCACCACCCTCCTCATCCCCACAACCCACGCCTTTAGTCTCTCTGAATGGCTCTCCAAAGACCCCTACTCCGATGGCGGCGCGGTCCGAGAGCAAATCCAATGCTACGCCCTCCCCTACGGCGCCATCGGCATGGCCAGCCACATTCTCGTATATTTTACCGCCTATATGCTCTCCCGAGGGCGCAACCCAATCCTTATCTGCCAACGGACGAGCGTCCTGGGTCGAGGACGTCGGCTGCAGATGTGCATCTGGGGGATTATTACCCGCTCAAGGCGCCGATGAGGATGGGGAGCGCGGTTATGTTGAATCGGTGGGATGGGGACGATAGTGACGATGAGGAGTGGCATCGGTATCACTTGCCGGGGCTGAAGGGGGGGTATCATAGGGTGTGGTATTGGGTTCCGTTGTATATGTTGGGCGTGGTGGTGGGGTTTGTGGGGATTATGAATATTGTGTTGAAGCATATCATGGGGATCCAGCAGCTGAGGATTATCACGGGGGTGTTTGGGGGGGTTGTGCTGTTGATTGTGTTGGTGGTGGTGATGTTGTTGTGGCTGATGATGAGCGAGAGCGGAGGTTGTATTGAGATTGTGGGGATCAGTTGTCTGGCGGCGACGGGGGTTGCTGTTTTTGCGCTGAGTGTTCTTTTTGCATTTTATACGGACTGGGTGTTGGCGGCACTGGCCGAGGATTTGGTTGGGACGCCGTCGCAGGACAATGCTGTGTTTTACTGGACGTATTTTGCGGCGAAGAGGTTGCCAATGGTGTCCTTTTGAGTGAGATGAACGAAAATAGAAGTGACGTTACTTGGTATTTCAGATGGAAAGAGCGTTGTTGCTCGGCGGAGACTGACGCGACGATGCGTCACTGCAAGTTGTTCCTTCTGACCCTTGAACACCGGACACCTTTGAAACCTGTCATCATAGAGCCAGTGCCAGACACCAGTCATCATCAGCCTTCCCATATCTCGTTCCTCCAGACTTCATCTACCACAAGCTGCTGTACTTCTGTTATTATCACCGTGACCGGATGACGAGATGGCTACCGAAATCCCGACACTGACGTTCAACGATTCGGGTTTGCCAAAAAGGACCACCAAGCGGGACTTTTCCGACTCCAAGCTCAAGCCAGAGCCTCTTCGACTGCCACGAAAAAGCCACGGCGACAGCAATATCAGTGCTCAGAGCTCTTTTACTTCACCAGCAAAAAGCTTGCATGGCCACGAGACCCCCACCCTCGCAAGCCGCCGCACACGGGAGGTCCAAACTTTTCTAGAACTGACGCCACCTACTAGAACCACGGCTCCGGGCCTTGCCAGCTTGGTGTCCAAGTTTGAGATCCTCGATGCCGTAAGCAATGTCAGTGCCCAAGACACTCGACATGGTGCGTCCTCTTTGAAACCGACACCAGCCAGTACGTTGAGCATCCAAAAGCAAAATCGAGCACGGCCCCGAACCGAGCCTCGACCCATATTTGCCGAAGGCTCCCCGTTCACCAAAGCCCCCCGCATTGCGATCCCATTCTCCGAATTTGATCCCATGGACCCTCGGAGCGAAGTGGTATCCCCTACAACACCGACACCCGCCCCGGCCCCCCAGCTTCACGAGCTACCCATATACCCGCTGTCAAGCTCGCCGATCAAGAAACCTTCCCGGCTGGAAGTAAGTCCTTTCATCATTCGCCACCAGCAAAAGTCAGGGACTACGGAAGACTAGGTACCTTCCACACAGTTCCAGCTCAAGCAGGAAGATGGACGACAGAAGGGAGACAGTGAGATTATGGCTGAGGAGAGAAAGGGATGGGATCCCAAGCTCGTTTCTGAGAGGCGGAAGATGTTTGAACAACGCAGTGGTGACCCTTTCACGTCCCCTATAATTACCCGTGCTGCCGTTAGTTCGTCCAAACCCGTCTTTGCCGAGCACACCAAAGCTGTTGCGAGCCTCAGAGCATCGAGGACGAGCGAGACAGAGTTCAAGACAGTGGGGTGTAGCTCGACAACCAAAAGCCCCCGAAGCAAGCCGCAGAGCCAGTCATCTGTCGCTGTTGAGCGGGAGTTGGAGAACACGGTCAAGAGAAACAGACACAGTGTGGCTGATCTGCGCATGGCTTTTGAGCGCGCTGCACCGGCCAAGTTGTCCGCCAAGTCGTCTCTGTCAAGCCCAACACAAAGCAAGCCTACAAGCCTGGCCAAGGAAGCAAGTTCTGAAGAAACCCATCAGCCCCGACCCCATCAATCGAATTACAAGCAGTCAAACATCGAAACACCAAAAAGACCACGCAACAGTGACCACAGACAAGCTCCAGCTACTGAGCCTACTGACAGAAGACGCACTCGAGCCCTCGCTCAGGCATTTGAACACGGAAAGAAACTCAAAGGCAGTCCAGCAAGACCATTGCTCCAAGCTCGAACACTCTCTGTAAAGATCTCCACCGTCAAGCCTGCACCCAATGGGAGTCCCACCAAAGAGTCCAAGCAAAAGGTTGTGGCCCGTCTAAGTGATACCAGTGTTGGCCGCAGGGTCCTACCCGGCCCACCCCCTTCCCCATTCCTACAATACTGGAGAACACGACGAGAGACGGCTCCTGTCAAGTCCGGACCCAGTCTTCCCATTATGGTCTCGACAACCGTCGCTGTGAGAACCCACCGGGACTCGAGCAGCATTGTCTCTTCGTCCCGGCGATCCACCCCATTTCCAGCCAAGGTGGAAGAAGCACTTCGCAAATCGACAAGTTCTTCGCCGCAGTACGGCAGATTGTCCCAAGATGGCGCAGGAGAAGCTCCCACAAAGGACTCCCCTGTAAAGGACCGGATCGGCATGTTTGAGCACCTCAGTTGTCCGGAAGCTACTGAGAGTTCGGGTTCTGGGTCTCAGAAGAGCAGAGGATCATCGTCTCACAAAGTGTTGAAGTCTCGAAGCTTTGTTAAACGACCATCGATGTCTGAGCTGCGACGGGGGGCAAGGGCGTTGAGGGCGCTGTCGTTGACGGGGAGGAAGGAGAGCAAAACGAGGGATGTTTTGGTGAAGACTGCGGGGAATAGTAGTTTGAAGTTGCCGGCAAGAACGAGACACAGCATGGCGGTTGTGAAGCAAGGCATGGTAAAGGATGATGAAGTCCCCCTGAATCTGGGGACGGGAAGCAAGCCTCTCGGCAGTAGAGTCATGCGCACCAACACCGCGGCAAGGTCAGATGGTCTTTCTCTTGCAGCTAGGCAAGAGTCGACCTTTTTCGTCAGGGGGACCATGTGGAAGGTTCCGCGGATGGAGAAAACGGTACCCCCTGTCAAACCAGTGTTATCATCTTCCTCCTCAAGGGAAATCCAGCCGCCGCCTAAACCACCGTCTTCCACCGAACTTGTCAAGCAGACTGCCACCACCAAGTCGACGCTCTTTCACCCTTCCATATCTAGCTCGGGGCGCATCCTCCCCGACAGGAAGAGTTATGGCGCACTGGAGCAGAAGCGCAGTTGGGAAACTAGCACCACTGCAGGACCAGTGACAGTTACAGATCCATTCTTTGACAGCGCTTCCGCCCACAAGACCGCAGAGCCAGTGCCAGTCCCGGGGGGTGATGGGCATTATTTTGGAAGCGGCAGCAGACATCCTCATTACCATCAGGATACACCTTCGGTTATCAAAAGTGTTATACACGAGACTAATTCTACTGTTAGTCTGAGTCCGACGGCGATGCACTACTCACCTGGGAACATCACTCCCGGTGCGTCGACGATGGAGTTACCCCACCAGACGACCATAACAACAGTAAAGAAACAATATCCCTCTCTCTATCCGTCGTCTTTTGGGAAGAAGGCAGGTGGATCATGGAAGAATAAAGCGGGTGGGGTAGCGCCGGTGCTGTCTCCCGATCTTGTGCACGCTGTTAAACATGGGGGGAGTAGTAGGCATGGGAGTCTATCTTGGGGAAGAAGGGCGGCAGCGGCGGCGCTGGGGATTGGAAGGCGGCTAAAGGAGCGGAGGGCGAGCTCCTTTTCTGCCAAGCATTCATCACAGGTTGAGGCGGGGAATCTGATCAGTCCGAGGAAGCTGTTGAGGAGTCGGGAGGGGAGTGCAGCTCTGGGATATCAGAGAGAAGAGGACGAGGATTGGGATGTGGTGGTTGCGACGCCGAATTGCAGGCTGCAGCACCCTAGGCCTTCGAGGGTGGTGGATTGGAGGAGGTGGGAGGAGCCGGAACCCGCGGAAGGAGGAGCATTGCGAAGTGGGAGTGGAAGTGGTGTTGATGTTGCTCCGAATTCTGGAGATGGAGATGCCAAGAGGGTGATGTCGGGACAACGTGGTCAGGGACAGGAACAGAGAAAGGCGAGTTGGGCTAAATTGTAGTTTTTCCAGCAACAGAAGCCGTGAGGAGTGGACAGATACATCTTGGATCATTGTTATGAAGCGGTTAGCCATAGGGATTTAACACAAAGAGAACACAGAGCTGGAAGGGTATTCTTGTGCTGGAACTACAAGTAGCTTTAGAAAGATGATAGAACTAAACTGTTTTTGTTTTTTGTTCTTGCTAACTGTCTCTTCTTGCTGTGTGTATCTGACATTGTCCATCATCACACCATGATCTAATGCCCAACCCCTTTGCTCAACCCCATACCGACCCCAATCTTCCTCACCAGCGCCTTCTTGAGATACCACTCCCGCGCCAAACTCCTAGTCAACCGTGCAAAAGTCTGCGGCGCGATCCTTCCCCTCTCCACCGCCCTCCCAAGAACAAATATTGCATCCGCCAGCGCCCTCTCTTCCGCGACGAGATCATAAAGCTGGTTGCCCACCACCGTCGGGGCAACAAGCAGCTCGTCGATATTCGGCTCTGGCAGACGGGATGACGACTCGATGACTGTGTCTGCTTTGCGTAGGGAATCTTGCAAAATGGCCGTGTTGGAGGTCAAGAGATTTGAGAGCTGAGTGAGCTGGGCTGATTCCGCCTGGAGGCGGTTACTTGCCAAGAGCATGGCCTGCCGCTGGGCCTGCAGGCCCACAAGGGAAGAAGCGTTTTGATCGCGGGCTTGTTGGCGGAGGGTGAACAAGGTTGAGGCGAGTTGGTGGAGGAGGGCGTCTTTTTCTGGGTTGGGGGGGATGGGAGGGGCAGCAGCGGTGGTGGTGGTGGAGGTTGGAATAGATAACGTCAGGTCGTCTGCGTCCATGATATCTGGGACGGGTGATTTCGGTTGAGAGGGAGCTTGTTGGATTGGGAGTTGCTGTTGTTGCCATGATTGTGGTGGGAGGGGCGTGAAATCTTGTCGTCGCGGAGAGAGGGATCGTCGAGGGCCGGTAGCGGGTAAATAGGATGGTTGGGGAGGACCGGGGGAGAAGTTACTCGGTGGCGGAGGGGGGCGTTGGTACTGGGCGCCTGCTGGAGGGGACTGTTGCTGCTGAACTGGGGGATGGAAGGGACGTGGTGGTGCTGGGGGGGACTGAGGGGCTTGTGGTGGTAAGGGGGGTGCTGTCTCATAGCGTGACGGGCCTGGCCTTCCGTGTTGCTCGTGGTGTAGTCTTGGATCTTCAGGGGTGTATTGGCTCATAGGCCTTCCGGCTTTTGGTGGCAGTGGAGGTACGGGGGGGGGACCTGTCGATCGAGGCGATCTTTGCACATGTGGTTGTCGTAGATCGGCTTGCATCCCGGGCTTCGGCGGGGGTGGTGGTGGTCTGGCTGCCGCTTCTGGGCTATAGTGCTGAACCTGGCTAGGTGATCTTGGGGCGAGATCAGGCGGAAGAGGAGGCACTGGCGGCGGTAATGACGTCTGCAACTGTTGGGTTAGTGGTGGTGGTGGTGGTCCTCCTGGCTGTCGAGCCACGACTGGCGGCTCTTTCGCAAAGACATCGCGCAGGATGGCGAGAAAGTCCAGAATGCTAGATTTCTGTACCCAAATATCAACATCCAAGTCCAAATGAACATATCATATCCTTCGAAGCAAACATACATCCCAGAAACCAGCCCATCCGGCCAGATAAGGATGATAGACCTGTCCCTGTGGATCAACATGCTGGCCGGGGCGCACCATCATATGCTCGGTTGGGGTCACGTAGACCAGAGGCGCTTCTTGCGGGTAGCCGTGGGGAACCCATAATGATATTGGAAATCGGTATGTCGTGCCGCGAAAAGGGACGGGAATGGTGCCGGTCAGACGGACAAGGAGAGCTGATGAACCGTTGGAGGAGGCTGTCGCAGCACCATCGTCAGTGAGCCGGCCTTGCGCGAGCAATTGTTCATCGAAAAGCAGCATACTGTGGACATCGGTCCTCGGAGAGAGGGAAGGATATTGTGCGAGGGCCTGGGCAACATCACTGTAGGCCCGATTGACATCTCGGTATTCCTGTGAGGGCAGAGAGGGGTAGCAGTTAGCTTGGCTCTATCGCGATATCAAAGAGACGGCGCAAGAGACAGCCAGAACATACACTCGTCAAGACGCTGTACAGCCAATTCAGGACATGTTGCTGAACTGCCATCTTGGGGTCGGACGAGACAGCAGCTGCTCGTCGTTATCGGTACATAGACCCTGTGACCCTGTCGTTTGAGAAGTCGTCGTTGTTGCGGCCGTTGAGGTGCCGCCAGAGCCAGGCTGGAGCATGCTGCTGCTGTGGGACAACTGAAGCCTTGGCATTTCAGATGACGCGACAGGGCGCCGCTGTCTTGGCATGGCCCAAGCTCCAGGCCCAGATGTGCACGGGCCTCAGCTAATGGCGGGGTAAGCCAGATGGGAAGATTTGCTTTTCCGATATTTTTTGCATCATCCACCAAACACAACCAGTGCCGCGCCACCGTTTTCTCCTCCATTTGATCGATGCAGCCGCATGCTTTAGGGCTTTGCTGACTTGTATCTGTCTCCTCGGCTCAATTGCCATTCAGATGCCACGTTCATCCCACGTCCCCCTCATATCTCTCACGCAATATTTCCTTTCCTGTCATGACTGCCATGACGGAACAGACCGGCACAGGGACGACAGGCCGGGGGCAAAGAGGGCCGGGGTCGGCACAGGGCAGTTCACTGTTCCAACACCAGCCTGGAAGAGGCACCTGGCACACAGCGCCCGTCTGTTGGAAGGGGCACGCCCCTTTGAACTTGCGATATTTTCCTCAAGTCTCCACTGTGCCTAGCCATTGTCTCCCCATGATTTGATCTGAGCTAACGGCGCAGTGTTTGATGTCTTGGCAAAGTCCCATAATAACTTTTCGAGAGGGGCAAACTTTTTCACTCATGAAAAATTGAAGAGCGAAGGGCTGCTTACAAAAGACAGTGCCTCCCAGAGAAATGCTCCAACCGATGTCGCAAGTGGCTTACGACTCAGCAACCACGTCACTCCTGACTCTTTCTATTTATTCTTGACTATTCTATCTCATCTCTCCTTCACCTCTAGTCTTTGATCCGAACACAGTGAAGCGTCCAAACACCAAACATATGCCCACGCCTCAACCGAGTTTTCGCACGGCTGAGGAGTATTACAGAGACAGTTCTGTATACTCCTTGCGTCAGGACTGTTTCGACTGAAGCGATCACCACCTCTCCCAACTTTCTCACTCTCTCACTTTCTCACTCTCTCATTTTCTCACTCTCTCACAAACCACGCTCCCGCCGTTATGTTGGCGCCCATCCCGGTTCTGGCCAACTATGGAATCTCTCCTACCCATGGCTTCCTCCCGGAAGTCTTGCCGTTGACGAGACTCCCGGACCCCTACTACAATAAATGGGAGGCCATCGCCGCAAACCTGCAGGCCCTCATTCTCAGCAAGCGGCTGCGTGGAGTTATTGACAGGCTCCCAGTGCTCTCCACCATTGGTCTGGAACACGACGCAGAATGGCGCAGAGCCTATGTGCTGCTCTCCTTTATGGCCCACGGCTACATCTGGGGCGGTGATAGTCCCAGTGACCGTCTGCCGCCCTCCATCTCAGTCCCGCTGCTGAAGGTGTCTGAGCACCTAGAGGTACCACCCGTTGCCACCTACGCAGCTGTCTGTCTGTGGAACTTCAAACCCCTTTTCATGGACGAGGACATCGACAATCTCGAGAACCTCGCCAGCTTGTGCACCTTTACCGGTGGCATTGACGAGTCTTGGTTTTACCTGGTCTCTGTAGCCATGGAAGCCCGTGGTGCGCCCATCATCCCCCTGATGTTGACGGCTATCGCTGCTGCCAGGGAAAACGATGCAAAAGCCGTCACTAGCTGCCTTAGCACATTTGCTGAGCGTCTGGATGATCTCACCACCCTCTTAGTCCGTATGCATGAGAGCTGCGACCCCAACATCTTCTACAACCGCATCCGTCCCTTTTTGGCTGGCAGCAAGAACATGGCCGAAGCCGGGCTGCCCAACGGAGTTTTGTACGAGGACGGAACCGGCACCGAGAACCACCGCCAGTATGCTGGAGGCAGCAACGCGCAGAGCAGTCTGATCCAGTTTTTTGACATTGTCTTGGGCATCGAGCACCGTCCCACTGGTGAAAAGGCGATCAAGGAACGCGGACGGGAAGGTCACGCTCCTGCTCCCAAGCACAACTTCATCATGGAGATGCGCCAGTACATGCCCGGACCTCATGCCCGCTTCCTCCAGGACGTGCAAGCTGTCGCTAATATTCGCGAGTATGTCGAGCAGAACAGGAGCGACACCCCCCTTTGCGTTGCCTACGATGCCTGCCTCTCTATGCTGCGTGCTCTCCGTGACAAGCACATTGCTATTGTCACTCGGTACATTGTTCTTCCCAGCCGGGAGATCCGCGCTTGCAGCCGGAGTCGCAGTCCTGAGGTCACCCGTCGCAAGGTCAACCTTGCCACTGCTTCACGCCAGCAACCCCAAGGTATCGCGTATGATGCTCGTGGTGCCACTGCATCTGCCCAGAAGGCTGGCAATGACGGAAAGAAGAGTGCCCTCAAGGGGACTGGCGGCACCGCGCTTATCTCCTTTCTCAAGCAGGCCCGAGATGAGACTGGTGAGCCTGCCATTGAGGACTGGACCAAGCGGTTCATGAGCAGGGTACACAAGGGCCCAGGTCAAAACGATTTCTTTGCTGGAAAGCCCGAGGAAGGGGCTGGCCTTCATGTGGCTCATACCATCACTGAGGAGGTTGAGATGCCTGGTTTGGCAGGCACTTGGACTATTGACGATGATGTTGGAGGCATTTGCAATTACTAGTTGGATGCATTCGTAGCGTGCATGGGCGAAGTCTGGATACCATATCGAATTATATAGCGCGTGAATCAAAGAAAGTACATATACCCACCTATATCTCCGTATATGACACTTGACAAGCATCTAGTGTATTCCACGGTTTCGATCTATCTGTCAAAAGGTTACCATATGCCTACCAGGCACCCTACAATGTGGTACGCGATAGCTACAAGACATGACCGGAAGACAAAGAAGGTGTGGCAAACAATATGATTGTCTTCCCTGAGCATTCAACTGACGCAAAAGGACAACAAAAAAGAAACAAGAACATACAACGCCAAGGATTCCTCAGTGGTCACCCACCTGAGTACTAGTTCAGCTTTCAGCTATGTAGCATGGCTATGAGGATGGACAACTCCAAAAAGAGTATATTGTTTACTTCAAAATGTGGAAGAAAGCGCGCCGCTGAATTGTTCGTTAACTAACAGGCTTGGCCCACCGTTATGAATTAGAGAATACAGACACACCCATACCGTAGTGTTAAAGCGGGTGGAATGTGTTCTAGATGAAAAGTGCGCATCTCTGCAGATCGCGTCAACAGCCCACGCCCGGTTTATGATTGGATGGAGGGCAACGTGAGGGTATGACAGTACTGGGTGCCGAATCTGCTCGAGAACTTCCCGGTTACCTCGGGGTTAGTGAGTGAGTGTGCCAGCGTCCAGCATCTTGGCCCAAAGAAAGGCAGTAGCAAATGATTTACACGAAAACCACAACTTTCTCATTAACAAGTCAACAGAACCACGTATGAAACGTACTGATTTCGAGATAGGACAGCATCCGGAATAAACATACAGTAACTGCGGAACGCCTGATGCGGGTGAATCAAAGCAAGCTTAGCAAAAGGTGCAGAACCAGACCCGAAAGCTCTTGGGCTGCTAAATAGAACAGGCATAGGTACAGGGGAAAACTCGAGGTCTTCTAAGACATAAAGTTGAAAGAGTTGCAAAGTCCAGTATCAGAGAGATTCCGCAAAGAAAGGCCTGGGCAACCTGGTGGAGACGTGTACACACAATGCTAGCTAGATTGAAAGAATAGAATGAGCATGGTTAGTGCGATTGGAGAACTATCATCTACCCTCCACCCTAGTGCTGTCCCATCTGCTCTTCGCCGGTCGTCTTTTTGATACCCCATGGGGCTTCGCACCAGATTGTGAAGTGCCTGCGCTGACGGGTCTCTGCCAATGAGTTGTGTTGAAATACAGCACTTATTTGTAGATTTTACAGCATGGTTCAAGTTCAAGTCAAACAGTCAAAGTCAATATAGACGGCGTGACCCAACAATGCAACGACCCCACAATGCAACATGATCCGACTGGGCACCCCTTTTGCAACCAATGCCTACAACATCCATTTCCTATCCAAATGCTATTATAAAAAATTATCACTGCATCTCCTGAGCTCTCCGAATATGATCCAGACCGCAGATAATCATTTCTTGCGCTTCTTCAACCATAGGCTCCAAGTCAGGAGGGGTTCTAGCCCTCCTGCGCTTTCGAGGTTTGTGACTGGCTCACGGACCCTCTTTCTAGTGTGTGGCTGTAGGGCGCGGGCATCCTCTATTAAGCGGTTGTTTTCGGCATGGAAAGCCGCCCTCTCTGCAGCGCTCAGATCTAGGGCTTTCTCCATCTTGTGAAACAGCGCCCTGAGGGTACAGTTATTGGGCGAAAACCTTCCTCTAAGATTATCAACAACCTCACGTATATCCTGAGCCTTCTTAGGGGTACTCAGAAGCGATGGGGCGGCTGCAGCAATGACTGGGGGTGTGTGGGGGCGGTTCTGCGGAGGGGGGGGATCCCCAATCAATGCCTCAGGGTCATCCAGTATCTTAGCTGGGTTGAACGGCCAGATCCCCGTATTCCTGAATCCACTGCGTATATTAGAACTAGTACAGCCTCGATGAGAGGCATCCCTATAGCAGAGAAGGAAGCGTTGTTTGTTGGCTGGGGCGGATGCTTTACAGTGGGCGAGAACCTTGGTATTTTGCCGGAAATATGTCTTTAGGGGAGAGAAAACGCTGCGGTCTAGCGGCTGAGATTTTTGGGAGCTGTGAGAGGGTAGATATAGTAGCTGAATACGGTTTTGCTGGCAAAGAAGCATAAACTCCTCGGTATCGTGGGTGCTGTGTTCGTCGAGTATAAGAAGGCGCCAGTCGTTAGTATTTGACGGCTTTGTTTCCGGCAAATAAATCTCCTTCAGCCATTTAACGGTAATATTGGTGTTGCTCCAGCCTGTAAGAGAGTGGTCGTACTTCCAATCACAAATATCCTCGTGATCTTTGACCCAAGAGGGGTACCATTGGCCTTGGAGAGATGATGTCACAAGTTAACCAACGGCAGGCCGCACGGTATGTGGGGCGCAGGGATGTCCCGAGCCAATCATTAAGAACTAGGAGGTAACCAGTAGGAGCA
>MU866311.1:0-50324 GCA_033296915.1 Triangularia setosa | reverse complement strand
GGGACTCCGGACCATTGACGGTGCCCGCTAAGGACTCGGGGACACAAACAAAAAACATACTGTAAAATCCACAAATAAGTGCTGTATTTCAACATCTTTCCAGTGTGTTAGTGTCAACTTGAGAAGCTAGGTTCCTGGCCTTCAGGCTCGAATGATTGCGTTGTTAAACGGAGTATTGGCTCTCTTTTAGGTAAACAGACATCACCTCAAACGATCCCATTACCCTAATGATCAATCCCTATCGTACCTACCACCACTCTACCTCCATCCCTCAGTTCGACCGTCCCTTTGTGCCCCCCAGCACATCCTGTACCGTGCCCCCGATAGTCCCCTTAGCGGTGAACTGCTTCCCAATCATCCCCTCACTGTGCAGTGGGCCGCCGATGTTCTGGCCGATGCTGCCAACCATGCCGTCCTCTGCTCATCAGTCAGCATCAGTATATTCACACCCTCTGCATTTCTGGGGACTACGGACCAGTAAACTGCTTCCCAATCGCCCCCTCTGAGTCAAAAACCTTGGGCTTGTCCTCCCCCACCCCGGCCGTTGCGCCCGTGGTGACGGACCCGACCTTGCCGCCGGTGGCTTTGGCGCCTGTGTGAGAGTTCTGGGGGACTTTGCCTGAGGAGCCCATGCCGGAGGGGTTCATTGTTGCGGTTTTCTTTTTGGTTGTGGTGGGGATATGAGATTTTGTGTTGTTATTTCGGAGGTGCGCTGGCGAATGATGATTTTGGAGCAAGAGTGTTGGATTGATTGAAGGGAATGATGGCTGTGGAACGGGTGAAAGTTTGTTTTATATATGGAGGCTCGTTTTTGCGGCTGTTAATCAAAAGTGGTGACATAATAGTGGTCGATTTGGTATGGGGTGGTGGTGGTGATGTCATCATGTCGATGTGTGTGGCATGTCATTGCTCACCTGAACCGCCGCGCCGTGAGATAGGCCCGACGCCAACATCTGATCCTTCGAGGTGGGTTCAGGGGGCTGGATCGCTTGGGATGCAATCACAAAGCAAAGGAAAACGAGATTGTATGTGAGCGTCTCCAAGCAGACCATGCCTTATATTCCGGCGTGTTACACGGCCACAAACATTGCAACTGCAAATCCTAGAAAGCCAAACGAATTGATCAAAAAATGGCCCGGGTAGATTGGATTTGGGCGTAACGAACAAATAGCCTGTCGCTGGTAACAGCCCATCCTTTGCTGTTGAACCTCATGCCGGTTGGCTAGCTTGATTTCCCCCTCCTGGACGTTGCCTATTTGATTAACTCACTAAGAAATCCTCTGGGCCATTGATAGGGTTTCACCGGTAGGTGGCTAAAAAATGGGTAAAAGTGCGATGTTCTGTTAAGTGGAAGTGGCTTGCAAGCAGTTTTAATATACTGCTTGCAAGACTGACCTGTGAAAGGCTGGCACGCCAGCAAGTGGGTCCACTTCCTTATCTAATCTAACTAGATACATGATATCCTGTATCAGCCATCCCCTCGCCAATTCCTCAAAGCGAACCAGACATGGGGAGCCTTCCTTCCAGCCACAATTGCGCGCTTGATATCCGGGCAATGTTCGTAAATCGCCTATAAACCAGCACATTAAGGAAATGAAAGGCAGACGGAGAAACTCCGCCATAAAACACTAGGCTCAAGATATTGCTTCACATAAGCCATATTCCTCTCTTTAAACTGAGGGTCATCATCCTTGAGCCGACTGGATCTCGGCCCACCGTCCTCACCAGCATTAAGTCGCAATCACTAAGAACAAACCCTAGATCAACCAACAGGGCGGGTACTGTCAGACAGAAAGGGGTTCTGGTCAACCAAGCTGAATAGGAGCTCATGGGAGCTGAAACTGACGTAACCAGTTCAGCTGGACATGGTACCATTTGCCACCAACGTTGTCATCATGTATAGATATAATGGAGGTTCTCTGGCTTTGAAGGAACGGAGGACAGACAAGGACAAGCAATACAATCACACAGTTGCAACTCCCATCATATTCACCTTCACAGAGTGCACCGAACTTCTGACAAGTACAATGCACCCCCCTGTCCACATCAAAGACAGAGGCAATAGTCGGCTCGATAGTCGCCTCATCCACTGTTACAGATATGTTGTGAATACCATAGCCCCCGTGCTTCAAAACTGGCCGCCACACCCGTTGAGAATCGTTGTCGTGATCTTCAGGTAGTATGTGAGGGATGAACTTCAACAAGGTTTGATTTGCCTTCAGAGCTTCTGGGCCAACGGTGTGGCTGTCAGATCCCTAAGGTTATCACAAGCACGGGCCACTTTGAGAGAGATAAATACATGAGCAGGAAAGCAGAGCAGTGGGACGAAAGGATTCCTCATCAAGGATCTTGAGGCCACTGAAGATTATTAAAATGAATTGAACCTATGCTGTTCCAAGCCCTGAACACCAGCCCTTGTCACAGATACAAAGACAGCGCGGTGGATGACAGCCTCGTGATTGCGAGATAGACTAGATGGAGGTGCTGAGATAATAATCCAGATTATTGTAAAGAAAAGTTCGGATCCTGGCAATCATCTTTGTAACTGCTGCTGGGATAAAACCAAAGGTCTCCAGCTATCCCAACTTTGACGGCGCATGGGTGAGAATGACCTCACCGACGATGACCTCGTAGCGCGGATGCCAACCTTCCAGTAAACACTAGAAATATGGCCAAGCCCGCTCTCTCAGTCCCTATCTCTTACTACTCACACTCACCATATCACCGCCAATCTACACAACATCCACCACAACCATAGGCCCGGCAATCTCCAAGCATGCCCGTCCTGATCGACCCCCTCGCCTACAACTTTCCCCCCTCGCTCGGTGATGCGGCCAAGACCCACCGAAAACAGGTTGTCGATAAGGTCCTTTCTGGTTCCACCCGCGATGTCTTCCTGAAGCACGGGATCAAGGACCTTGCGACCCAAAGCTTACCCGATATAAACTCCCTTTCTTTCTACCGTCACTTGACATCCAAAACCACAAAGAGGCCACAAGAAGCACTGGTGCAGTCATGTTTCGATTATAAGAGGGTGGAAAGTCAGAGGAAACGACGGAGTGTGCTACCAGGGAGTAGCTTCCAACGGCCTCGGATCAATAGCGCCGAGGTACAGAGTAAGATTGAAAGACTATCATTGTTTACCCAAAGCGTGCCCGTAACTAAAGGTTTACCTTTTCTTTGACTAGGTAGATGCATGAAAGCTTTACTAGCCCTACAAATACGTGCTCCTTACCTCCTCCTCGTTCATCTTCAAAAACTCCTGAAACCCGGTCAACTCCACCCCCCACCGAGCTGTCTCCTCCTTCTTCATGAACTTCCCCATCACTCTTACCGCCAAACCAGCCGTAATAAATGGATTCTTTTCCTTTTGCCTCTGAACCTCCTCATCAGTCACCTCCTGAAACCTCATCTCCCTCCCTACCACCTTCCCCAACAGCCCCATCAACTCCTCCGGCGTTTGTTCATCACCAACAATGTTCACCTCCATTTCATTTAATCGCCCCTCCGGGGTTTTGAAAGCCTCCAACGCAAACTTGGCGATGTCGGCAGTGGCGACAAACGGAAGCTTTTCTTTCGATTTGAAAGCAACTCTTAAAACTCCAGTTTCTTTCAAGCCTGGGTACATCGCCACCTTGGGGTCAAGAAAATTCTCCATGAAGTTTGCTCCTCTCAATATCGTCCAACTGTCCCAGCCACCGTTCTTGATTTCCTGCTCAATGGCCTGTTTGGACTTGAGACTGGCGACCATAAGCGGGCTTCCATCCTTTTCGACGTTGAAGTGTTCCTCCAGAGAGGAAAGCGCCGCTGCGCTCGAGTAAACGACTTGTCTTACGCCAGCGGCCTTGGCGAGGGAGAGGATGTTCTTTGCTTGGGCGAGCTCGTGGGAGAAGTCGGTGAAGTCGATGACGAGATTGAGGAAGAGGGCGGTGCACCCTTGGAGGGAGGAGGATAAGGCGGAGAGGTCGTCCCAGGAACCGAGGGTGAGGGAAACACCGAGGGAGGAGAGTTTGGTTGCTACAGGGGAGGTCAAGGAGCGGACTGTGGCGTGGACGGGCCAGGGGGGTGACTGGAAACGGAAGAGGCGGGCGAGATTGAGGCCTTGGGTTCCGGTCGCGGAGGTGAGGAAGATTTTTGGGGGTTGGGTGGTCATGTTGATTTGGGCTCGAGAGTGACGATTGATGGATATGGTGGTGGTTAGCTGGGTGTTATCGTCGATGGGGAGACGTCAACTTATGCTTTTTTTCTTTTTTTTTTTTTTTTGCAGGGGACTATGTAGCGGTATTCCGCCCTCAGACTCATGAAGTGCTTCAATCTTGATGCTTGCAGTTGCTTCGGCGGCACCAAGACAAGCAGTTTTTGTTGGAACAACATGTTTGAAAGCACTGTGCTGACACTGTTGAGCCGACGGTATCCCATTGGCTGGTCACAAAGTTCCCGAGCGGGCGGAAATCCGCCCGCTCTGCTGACAGCAGCCGGCATTTTCACAGAGAAACATGCCGGTCTCTCTCACAGGCTCACCATACTGAACTTCTACCCGCACGGCGCCACCCCGACTACCATGTCACCGTCCATATCGGCCATTGAACGCAACAACCCACCTCCACGGCGGAAGTCCTGTCTAGCCTGCATCAAGGCGAAACGACGATGTACACAGGAAAGCCCAGCATGTCAGCGATGCACCCAGAGGAATCTAGCCTGCCAATACCCTGAAGGAAGAATCTCCAAGCGACCCTCCGAGTCCCGCTCGTCCACTGGACCACCATCTGCCCTTCAGACTCCCGGATCATCCTGGGACTTTTACTCCTGGGAGCACCTCTCGGCACATCCAGAGCCACAGCAACTGGTTGATCCGCATTCTATTCTCTTGAATGGTCCAAATGCCTTGAATCTGTTCACTTTCAATGACCTCGATCCCATCCTTGGAGGCCCCAGCATGGTCGCCAATGACCCAGTCCAAACCCCCCAAAACATGACATCTCATCCCCCAGACTTTGACACCGGCACCACCAGAATAATCAACGATTTAATCATTCCCGGTCCGCCCAGCTCCCTGCCCCAAGCTGCAGCTGTAGCCTGGGCCTTTAAAAACCGTCTCAATTTTGCCCTTGACAATATTCGCGACGCTCCCCGTCAGATGGTCTGCGAAAACCAGACCCCCTGGTCCCACCCCTGCCTCTACGAACACAGCATGCCCCAGTCGATGCAAGGTATCCATTCCCCTCTTCATTAAAGTCAGTTTTGCGACTGACATCTTCCAGACGCCTACTCCTCCTGCGCCCTCCACCTCTCCAAGAATCTCACTAACGCCGAAATAATCACTCGCAACATCGAATCCCGCATTACCACCCTCCTCTCCTCCCCCTTACCTCTCTCCTCCCCCGTTGACCTCCTCGCCCGTGTTCAGTCCCTCCTTCTCTATCAAATCCTCCGTGTCCTCGACAACTCCTACAAATCTTTCAGTCTCATCAACGACACCACCGCCGCTCTAGAAGAAGCCGCCTTTGCTCTGATGTCACACATCACTTTTGAGGAAGGAACCTTTGATCTCACATCTGACCGCCCCCATCCGCCTCCGACTTTTTCACAGCCCTCGGCGAAATCAGACGAGATACACTTGCCACTCCACCCCCTCTCCGCAACCCGCCAGTTCTGGTCAACGTGGATCTTCCAAGAGTCTGCCCGCCGGACGTTTCTGATTGTGTTCTTCTTTGTACAGATATACCGGCTGTTAAAAGGCGATGTCCCAACAGAGTGTGATGGGAAGCTGGGGATGAATAGCTCTTTTACGCTGGGCGAGGGGGTGTGGAAAGCCAGGGACCCACTGACGTTTGGGGTGGAGTGGGCGAAGGGGAGGAAGTGGGCGGTGAGGAATGTGAAGTAAGTCTTTTCCAAGCAGCGTGAGGGAGTTAGACTAATGCCGGGGGGAAAACAATAGTTTTAGGGATGTGTTGGGAAAGGCAAGGGGAGAAGATGTGGATCTTTTCAGCAAGATGGTGTTAAGTAGCTTTTGGGGGATTAATGAAACAAAAGGGTGGTTGATGAGTGTTGGGGGGGATTTGTGAAGTGATTCTTTAGAGCGCTCTTTTCGGTTTTAGGCATGAGGTATGGAAAGTTTGTGCTGTCCGGCAGGTGAGTAAAAGCATCATGACTATCCTGGAGCCCTCGGGATGTCTCAAATGCAAATCCCATTCGATTTCATCAAGTAAGCTAGTAACAAAATAAATAATATACCCATTTCTCCTCCAACGCCACGCTATAATGTAAAACCCTCCAGTCACAAACACCATCGCTGAAATGCTTCAACTGAGTGCCCCACCGCATCATCACTCCCCATCATCATCCTCTTCCTCATCTTCATCTTCCAGCCAAGGCCCAACCTTGATGCCGCGGCGTGTAAGCTCTCAAACAAGGTTATTGACAAGGGCTCGGAGCTGCTGAGCCTCCTGTCTTGTTACTAGCAGCTCTCTCTCCCTGTTCATGTCCTTCGCCTTCAACATCTCAATATCAATCTCCAATTGATCAATTTATGCGTCGTGGCCGTCAATGTCTTCGGAATGCTCGAGAGTGTGCTGGCTATTTTTGGCGATGTCGTTGCCGTTCTGGATAAGCAACTCGTTCAACCGCTCGCCCATGCCTTGGAAGAGCCCCTCCTCCACAATCTTGATGTCGGCCTGAGCGTGATGGATGTCGTGGTCGCGACCATTGTTGTCCACAGCCATCTTGTCCAACAGTCTGCTGGTCATATTGACCGCAGAGACCATCAGAAGCTCCTTCATGGCTGGCCTGTGCCAATTTCGAAGGATTCACCTCCACCTTCTCCACTCTCGTTATTGCGCCAAGCAGTGGCTTGGGCGCCTTCACCTTTTGCTTTTTCAGATCTCCGACCATCTGGACGACGTCATTGTTGGAAGAATTGGCAGCGACACCACCGACAGCAAGACTAGGAGCCATGGGCCCACTGCTGGGAGGGACAAAGACAGAGCTGGCCACCAATGTCGAGGTTGGGGGAGCAGCGGGAGCGACGGAAGAGGGCATGCTACCAGGAGGATGGCGATGACAAGAGGCAAAAGACAAAGCAAAGTCGGACAACGACGACGTTGTCAACGACGAGGGATGGAAGGGCAAGGACTGGGTAATGCCAGCTGTTGGCGGGTAAACAAAAGCTGCATTGGTCTCCTAAACACCCGTCAATAAAGCTGCATAGACAAAAAGCACCAAGTCACAAAGCCAAACGTCTGGTCATGCCAGTTCCCAATGCCACACCAAGTCCCAGAAACCGCTGATCATTCGCTATCAGAAGCCATCGGCTAGCCAGACTGAACTATGTGCCGCTCGGACAACTTCTGCACTGAGCCCCGCAAGTCAGTCCCCCTCGAGGCCCGGAGGGCAGCGGAGGACTCTAGACTCCAACCAAGTTACCAACAAAGGCTGTCAGGCAGCCGCCACAGAGGCTTTCCAAGGCATGTTGGCGAAGCTTGGTGTGAAAAGATGAGAGGAACAAACGCTGTGCCAGCCGACTGGTCCCAAAGATTGTCACTGGAGTGGTCCTCAAAATGGCAGTCATGGCAAGCGGACATTGCAACTCTGGCCCTCCCATGATCTAGAGCGCGACGAGGCGATGCTGGTTTGGTGGGGGGCAGGGAAGGGCGCACGTTTGTGAACGAGGGGGAAAAAAGAAGGAAGGAAAGAAAAAGACGTTGACGAGCAGGAGGCCAGAGACAAAGGACCGGCCGGCGGCGTGGCAGAGCAAATTGAAAAACTTGGGGAAAAAAAGAAATTCAAGTTCGGGCTGGCTCTGGGGAAAAAAGAAGAAGAGGAAGGGGGGGTGTTTGGATCAATATCACTGCTGATTAGTTGAAAACGAGCCGCAAGCTGCAGGCTGCGAGGCTCTACTCCACCGCGCCATCTAGCACCAAAACTCGAGTGTGTTGCTTCTCTCCATCAGCCTAATTTGCTTGCTCCATGGCCAGCCACCAGAAAGAGAAGCGCAGTCATCGGCTTAAAGCCTGGCCAAACGCTTCCATCTCCAAACCCACAGGCCTCCCCCAGAATCTCAAATCGGCCTTTCAACTGGCAACAAACAGTCCCCAGCCGCGAGGCTAGCTAGAAGGCTCAACAACAGCTTAACCACAGGGTGGAAGATCCTGGGTTTCTACAACGATGGCCGGGAAAAACAACGGCTATATTCGATTGTCCATCTCCTACCTGTCCTTCACTCCTCCAAGCAGCGAACCATCAAGGGGGCTATCAGCGAGGTTTTGATAATCCAGAGAAGTTCAACCTCCATGACCTAGTTACATCCTTTACGAACGTCATTGTTCTCACCAGGGCCTCTGCGGTTACGACTGGCATTGCCTTCAGTATCCCGTGACTCTTTCTCTGGCTTCTCCTACTCAACAATTGACTACACCGTCCCATTCAAATGTATTCCAAGGGGTGATTCGGGCGCAAACCATACTGACAAAACCAGACGGGCACTGCTGCACACCTCCTCAGGAGCACGTGGCGGTGTAGACGCCGGAGAGATGAATGACATGACCAAGAACCCTACCATAGCCAAGAGCTCTATTGCCATCAAGAACCTACCACGGCCAAGATCTCTACACTTGCTACCCTCAAACCGCTCCCTTAGAAGAGCATAGGCGAGGGCAAGAAGAAGAATAGGTAGTCTGCCTCAAATAAGAAGGCCGCTCGCACCCAGGCAAGCCAAAGCTCCTGGGCGAGTGTCTAGGATTAGATGAAGAGCCCATGAGAGGAGGACGAATGCAGTTAAAGCTAGGCTAAGCCTGTTCTAGAGATATCACAAGGCTGACCTACATAGTCTTTCTATGCTGACAGTGGAGTAGGCTATTTCGCGACTGAGGATTAGGTTATTCATATAACGTGGTTTATAAGCGAAAGCGCCACGCAATTGATCCACACGCAACATCTCCCTTCTTCATCCTCTTTCTCTACAACCGAACATGCTTCAAAAAAACGATGGAAGTAGCATAATATTGGCCCTCAGAGCAATGCAGAATGACCCCAAACTGAGCCTAAGAGCTGCAGCAAGTATCTATACTGTCGATCATCGGAAGCTGGGTCGCCGCAAGAAAGGGCAGCCATTACGATGCGATATTTCTGCCAACTCGCGGAAACTGACTACTCTAGAAGAGACTGTTATTATTCAATATATTATAGACCTCGATTTCAAAGGATTACCTCCTCGCTTGTCTGGTGTGGAGGATATGGCCAACCGATTGCTAGCCGAACGTGATGCGGGACGCGTCGGCGCGCTCTGGGCGCACAACTTTGTTAAGCGGCAACCAGAACTCACTACGCATTTTAATCCAAGTACGACTGCTAAAGGGCCCTATGCAAAGATCCAGTGGTTATTAGCGGCTGGTTTACACTTGCACGGAACACGATCGCGAAGTATGATATTCTGGAGGTGGATGTCTACGACTTTGATGAGACGGGGTTTACAATGGGCATTGTCTCAACTCTAATGGTTGTTCTAAGTTTCGAACCACATGGTAAGGCCAAATCGAGGCAACCTGGCAATTGGGAATGGATAACTGTGGTTTTGGGCATCAATGCGACGGGCTAGGCGATCCCGCCATTCACCCTTGTCAAGGGGAAATATCGCCTCTCCTCTTGGTATGAGAACAGCCCATTTCCCAAAGATTGGGTTATTGCGACCTCTGAAAATGGGTGGACCACCAACGAGAGAGGTCAAGAGTGGATTCAACACTTCGACAAGCATACCAAAGCTCGAACAACCGGGGCTTATCGCCTCCTTATCCTCGACGGCCACGAAAGCCACCACTCGACTGACTTCGAACTCTACTGCAAAGAGGACAATATTATTACTCGCTGCATGCCTTCCCACTCATCTCATATCCTTCAGCCACTCGATATTTGGTGCTTTAGCCCACTGAAAACGGCATACAGCAAATAGATTGAGGGGATGATGCGGGCGGGTATAACCCATATAACCAAAGAGAAGTTCTTTCCTGCGTTTTTCGCAGCCCACCAGGCAGCGATAACGCGCGACAACATTCAAGGAGACTTTAGAGGTGTCGGAATTGTTCCTTTTGACTCCGAAAAATGATTTCACAACTCGATATCCGGCTTAAAACGCCAACGCCCTCGAACTCTCGGCCTGGCAGTGCCCACACCTGGGTCTCTAAAACGCCAAACAACCCAACTGAAGCCTCTTCACAATCTAATCTCATCAAGTCTCGGATTGCACAGCATCAGAATAGCTCTCCAACTGAGATTTAAAGGCAGTTGACGCCCTTGCAAAAGGGACGTCCAGGATAATGCATCAGTTGACATTATTGAAGGTAGAGAACCAGAGTCTCCGAGCAGCAAATGAAGCACTAAGCAAGCGCCGAAGGGCCAAGAAGAAACGTGTTCGGCAAGGAGGATCACTTTTTGTACAAGATTCACAGAATTTCAGGATCAGAGAGATGTTGAGGCGCAGATAAAGGAAGAAACGCAGGCGGGTAGTGGTCGGAAGCCGAGGATCGAGACGCGTGCGCGACGTTGTGGCAACTGCGGCGAGCCTGGTCATAATGCGCGCACATATCGAATAGTTATAAAAACGTCTGAGGAAGATAATTCCGAGTAATTTTAATTGTTTTGAGCTGTTTTGGTGGTATTGTTCTTGTATTTGCAGCGTGGGTGCAGGGAGTGTGGCGCTTTCGCTTAGAAACCACGTTATAGATGCCTTCTTGCCACTAATAAGTTCTTAGGTTGGTAGCTTTACGCATTCCCAACATTCTTCCCCCATTTAATCTCGTTCTGCTGATGGTTGTTTAGGATCCTACCTCGTTCCCCGCCGGGTCCCCCATCTTGGGTACCGGACTGGAGCTTTTCAAAAGAAGCCCGGCCGGTTCGCGTTATCTTGGGCAGATAGAGATCTCGGGTTCTTTTAAAGGTACAGAAGCGAGACTTTTACTTGAACTAGAAAAGAAGTCTCCCAAGTGGATAATATCCAGACCGCTCAGCTCGCAGTCAACGCCTTGTGAGCTACATGATAATGGCATTCCTGTCGGCAACATTGTGAAGCTTGGCGCTGCGTGCTCGATCTCCGACAGCTTTTTCCCCCTCTCTCGGTGTAAGGAGCTGGCCTCGGAAAAGAAACATCACGAATCCCCAACCGATCGCCAGTCTGGCAGATGGCACTGGCCACCAGCAGGACGCCCTCCGTTCTTGAGAGGTTTGACAGCCGATGCAGCCACCGATCCCGATGTAGCCAGAAGATGCTTGGAGTTTATTGAAAACTACAATCATGAGAATTGGAGTGGAATGCAGATCCTTGTGTTCTTTTGTTATCTCTCCTGCTTGGAAGAAAGCCACTCCGCTTTTTATTTGAGGACAAAAACCCATCAGACCAAGAAAGTCTGGCGCCAATATCTAGAACTTGCGGTGGGAAGAGGTTTTGCTGTCACCGACACCGGCCTCATTGGACTTGTATTAGAAAAACTCAGAAATGGGTGATGCTTTTTGGGTGTTGGAGCAGGTGAAGATGCCATTTGTCTGCAGGAAGGTGGCGTCAGCGTACCAAATATGGTCACATAAGGGGGGTTTGCATGTGCAATGGAGTAATGTATGGTGAGGTATGGAAAGGCAAGGTAGGCGATGGAGAGGGTAAAGGAGCCAAGCGGCTTCAACTTTAACGGAGACGGTAACCAAACAAACAAAACCCGGATAGCGGAGAAGGGACTGGGCACCACGAGCCAGGATACATTCAGTGTTGCCGCGTACTGGCCTTGGATCGTTCACGGAGATCAGCAGTCCAACCGTAATAACCAGCCTCCGAACAAAAAGTGGATTGTAAAGCTGGCGGAGGCGCACAATCAAATGCACAGCAACTATGTGCCAGGGACAGATTGGACCATCCGAAACCTGACTATTGAGGTGAAGTTCACCACGAAGATGTCCACCGTTCCTCTCAGTGCCGACTTTAAGAAATCATCAAATTCCGATTACGAGAAGGAACCGGGAAATAGGTGCGTCATGTTTTACCACGGCTCCGACAATCGTCTCAAGTTCTCGCACCAAAGTTTGGACACCGCGAGATGGGATGGATATTATCTACCAGATCGTGAGTGTTCTCTCCCAATATTCTTCGCATTGGCAAGCAAGCAAGTAAAACAGAATTAAAAAACAGTTCCCAACATGAGGCTCCCCATCAATGACCAAGGAAATCCTCCATCTCGGCCTTTGCTGTGGCAAGGCGGGCACAAGGAATAATTTGCACAGTTTTTAGACCACCAGCAACCGCGAGTATAAATGATGCTCTCATACAAATACCCTCCGCCGCCACCAACAACCGAGTAAGGCCAGCTAGAGTCATTGTTATGGCGACAATAATGCTTACGCCGGAGCCAAACGGATATTCTACCGGTCAGCTAGCACGGAATGGGGTCAACGTCGGCGTAGCCTACATCAACCAGAACCATCAGTTTGCACTCTTGTTCACCATCACTGGCGGCATTCTGCGAACTTCTGGGAGAGCTGTGAATACAGGCCAGGTCAACAAGCTGGCGCCGCCAGATCTATTCACGGACATTGCCCGTATTACCATGGCGAGCGGTGCTGCTAATGAAAATGGCGAGGAGATATTTCTCCCGCTCGATCAGGACGACGAGGGAACCATTGCCACTTGCCTTTACTGTCACGGGAAAGGTAGATAATCGAGGCAAGCTACGATAAGTCTGACCAATTTGATTAAATAGTAAGCTGAAGAGGGAAAAAGGAAAGTAAACAAAGTCAGGCTGCAAGCAGGGCTTTAGACATGGCCAAACTTGGACCTGTGAAAGCACCCACGTGACTCTCACGTGGCCTGCACTGCAGACCCACATGTCATGAGCCAGGGCCGTGACATTTACTAGAGCAATTCGCAGGCCGTGAAGGCGAGGTGGAACGTAGAGTTCGATGAGGGCCTGAAGTAGGATATTGAGAGGTTGCCTATTCCTACCAAGGATCCTAGGGCTCGGGAAAGGCGTTAAAAGAGGAGAGTGATTTGAGCTTTTTTTCTTTTTACGTAAAGGTTCCTCAACAACATCTGGGAGATATTCACACATGCCCGACATGGCATACAGCACAAATGGACGAATGGACTGGAATTGATGTGCCCGGGCTTCAAAATCGAACATCCTGTGCAGCATGTTCGTCACAACACTAGAGGTTCCAACAACTAACTTTCATCGGCTCCTGTTAGCATGCCGTGCATGTCACATCACAGCTGGAATAGGTGGCTGCTCAATATCACTCGACAAACACTAACCTAGGCACCACAGGATATTTCTTTCTTTGATCATCGCTGCTATACCCTGTTGCGGCAATGCTCAAAATGCCTCATAATGCCAGCTAGCTCGTCTACAAATCCGTGCCGCGAGACCAGTCATAGACCACGAAAGGGATTGGGCGATTTTTGCTGTTCGATGTGATGCGCTGCATCAAAATTTCGAAACCCTCTGTGTGTGGCCGCGAGCACGGCCCCCATTAAGAGAATGGTCGAATCATGTCACCAACCGTTGCAAGGCATGCATCCGGCCATCGTTCCTGATCGATCCCGCTGCCGTGTCATTGGGTGACCCCCCTGGTCCCAGTGGACGGCTGAAGGCGTGTATGACCGGTTACGCCTCGTTGTTGGAAGCGCATATGCACAGCCAGCTTGGTGACTGCTACGCTGAGACGTGGTCTTGCTCGTTACCTGCCTGTCAGCATTTTCCTCATTGGGCCACTCGTTTGTGAATTGGGCATTCCGCCGGCTTCACAACCACGGTCCACATGGAAAACAGCGGCATGGCAACTCATAACCGAATATACCCGAGCGGTCGACAAGAAAAACGCATTCACTACCGTGCCGCGAATTACAACTTGGTGGCTTTTTTTTGGTAGGGGGGTTGTGGTGGCACAACGGGTCGATATTGTGGATATTGTGAACTTTTTCTTAATCACAGTTGGTTGAAGGTGTACTGAACCGCGAGGTATCGGACGACGGCACACAAGTGTGACTCTTTGCCCATGCCGTTGTCGTTGCTGGTAAAAGATGGCTGCCTCCACATGATACATAAGACCTCACGGCTCCCCCGATGCCGTTTATCGTTTCGTCCAGACTTCTAGCAGCAGGCCACGGAGCCAACATCACCCAACATGACTGACAGCAAAGAACCAGCCGCAACCTACACCCAGTTCGCCTGCATCGGCGCCGGCTTCTCTGGCATCGGCCTCGGTGCCACCCTGAAACTCAAGCACAACATCGCCGACATTCGCATCTTTGAACGTGAAGCCAAACTAGGCGGCACCTGGCACCTCAACCAATATCCCGGTATGCCTTCCCACCCCCTTTCCTCTTCCCCCCTTACAATTCTAACCACCACTCGACAGGAGCCGCCTGCGACATCCCCTCCTCCCTCTACACCTTTTCCTTCGCCCCCTGCCCCTCCTGGACCTCCACCTCCCTCCCCACCGCCCCTCAAATCCAGTCTTATCTCGTCTCCGTTGCCACCCGCTTCTCCCTCCTCCCCTCCAAAATAAGCTTCCACTCCTCCGTCCGACAGTGCGAATGGCTCCCTGCCCCCATCTCCCGATGGCGCCTCGCTATTTTTTCTCACTTGACCAACACGACCTCCCACCACGAATGCCAATTCCTCTTTTCGGGAACAGGCGTCCTCTTCCACCCAAACACCTCCTCCTTTTCCTCCCTCCCGGGCGCAACCTCCTTCTCCGGACCGGTGATGCACTCCGCCAGGTGGGACCATTCAGTGGATCTCACCAGCAAAAGGATCATCCTGTTTGGCAACGGGTGTTCCGCCTCCCAAATTGTACCCGCGTTGCTCAACAGGAGCAACAACCCCGAAGTTGTCAAACCCGCGCGGGGGGATATCGCCAAGTTAACGCAGTTTATTCATTCTAAACATTATGTTATTCCCTCTCTGGCTGACCTATTCCCGCTCTCCCTCCTCAAACCGTTGCCGCTCTCCCTCCAACGCCTCCTCTGCATTCTGATCGGAGAACTCGACTTTGTCGCTATGCGGGAGAATACGCTGGGGAGGTGGTTGAGAAGGAAGAAGACGGAACAAGTCAAAAGGTACATGACCACCTCCACCCCGGAGAAGTACCACGACCTCTTGATACCGGATTTTGAGTTTGGGTACAAGAGGCGGGTGTATGACCCGGGATATTTGAGGGCGTTGCATGATGAAAGGGTGGAGCTGACGGGGGAGAGGGTGGTGGAGGTGCTGGAAAAGGGGGTGAGGACGGAGGGGGGGAGGGTGGTGGAGGGAGATGTGATTGTGCTGGCGACGGGGTTTGAGACGAATAAATTCCTGGAGGGAGTCGAGGTTGTGGGGAGGGATGGGGGGAGGTTGCATGAGCATTGGGGGGAGGGGGAGACGGACGGGGAGAGTTTAACTGGGGAGAAGAAGGGGGAGGGGGGGAAGGGAGTGGGCGCGTATGAGACGGTGGCTGTGGGGGGGTTCCCGAATTTTTTCATGTTGGCTGGTAAGTTCAGTAAACATGATTTGATGGGGTGATGACTGATGATTAAACAGGGCCGAACTCCGTGACGGGGCATACCTCGGTTATTATTGCCATTGAAAACGCCATCACCCTCGCGCTCAATGTCATGAAGCCGATCTTGTCAAAAGGGAGCAAAGTGAGAGAAGTGGAAGTTCAGCCCGAGGCGGAGAGGAATTGGGTGAGAAATGTGCAGGATGAGCTAAACAACAAGACTATTTGGGGCGGTGGTCACGGGGGCAATAACAGCAAGACTGAGTCGTGGTATGTCAAGGTTGATGAGAAGACGGGCAAGAGGTGGAACGCGATGCTATATCCCGGGTATCAGGCTGGTGCCTGGTACCGGGCGAGGAAGCCGAGGGGGGAGGATTGGGTTTATCGGTAGGGCGGCCGGGCAAGCAGGAGGGCAATGGTGGTATGAAAGGGTAGCTAGGTAAGGCAGTGATTAAGCTCGCGGTGATACCAGCTAGTGCTTGAGTCATTTCGCCTTTTTGTGTAGGATTCTTCAAAACTCTACCTAAGCTTTCAAAGTGCCTTATTTGGGGCCAATGACATGTAAACCTGAGATGAATGGGGTCTTGAGCCTTGATCAGCGGTATTTTAAGCTGAGATCAATGATGTTTCAAGGTGTGACCGGCAGCAATACAGCCAAGGCAATGGTTCGGAGGCCCAATTAGGTGCCAAAAGACTTGAATTGATGATACCCCACTCATCATCCGCCATCGACCCCTGGACAAATGGCCTTCGTGCTCTACGCCGGGAGAGCGTTGATAGCCCTCACATGATCAGTAACCAAGCAAGTAGCCAGCGAAGAACCATAGTAAATCGTGAACCCATCATTGTGAGTCTGGCCAGTACTCAGCTGGTCACCCCATTGCCTGTTCACATACGTCAGCAACCCACCGCTTCTACTTCTCAAATGGGGTGGTCACATACCAAAACAAATCGCCACTCATCCCATTCTTGCTCAGCTCCCTCGACGCCTGCTGCCAGCTCTTCTGCACATTGCACCTGTCATTCTCAAACCCGTACTCCTCCAGCAAACACGGCTTCCCCGCCGCCTTGCACGCCGCCGCGTGATCCCGAATCCACCCCGGCCCAAAACTCGTCGGCACCCCCCAATGACCCGGATACATGTGAAACGTCCCAAAGTCCAGATTCTTAATCTGCAAGTTCTTGACAAAATCGGTCCCCTCCCCATACTGGTACGGATACGTCGTCTGCCCCGGCAATCCAAAACCTTCGTCTCCTAGAGTGATGAGATGGTTCGCATCCAAGCTGCGAATGTAATCTGAAATCTGCGTGGCCCAGTTGAAAATGACATTCGTATTGCACCCCTTGCACCTGGGCTCATTCGCAAGCTCCCAGGCAAAAATGGCCGGGCTGTTGACATAACGCGAGACAACGGCTTGGATGTACCGCTTGTACTGATCTTGGGCGCGGGAATTGGTGTACCAGGACTCCTTGGTGCCGCCAAAGGCGTTGACGTAGGCTTGCATGCCACCAAAATCGTCCCAGTAGTTGGCCAGCGCGATGATGAGCTTGATGCCGCGGGCCTCGGCAGATTTGACGAGGTAGTCGAGGCGCTGGAGGCCGTTGGCGCCGGTGTTGATCTGGGAGCCTGAGGAGGAGAGGCGCTGGAACCAGACGGTGCTGCCGGAGGGCTGGTTGTTGACGTCGTTGAAGCCCCAGACGCGGAGGATTTTGAGGCCGGAGGAGGCGATGTGGTCCACTGGGGGAGGGGTTAGTATTGACGCAAAAAAGGGGGGTCAGAAGGAGACAAACAGGTGGTGTCGACATCTCTGTTGTTGGTGAGGAAGCCGATCCAGTAAGAGTTGGTGCCTGCAAAGTAACCAGTCTTGCCATCGATCACGAAGCGCGTGCCACTGACTCTGGCTGAGGCAGCTGCTCCTCCGCCTTGTGCTTGCGGGAGGGCATTGGCTAGGGAGAGTAGGCCGAGGCCAAGGGCGAGGAGTCCTTTCATCTTGGTGGTGTATGGTCTTCGCGGAAGATGTGTGAAGACTGCCAACAAGACTTTCCATCAACCCGCCATTCGTCCCCCAATAAATAGTCGTCCCAGACTGTCCATCTTTGCCGGTGACGTTGAAAACCAGAAAGCTCGCTTTGGTCCCCTCCGAGGTGTGCGGTCGTCGATATGAGAAAGCTCACCAATGAAATATTAGCCGTCTCATGAGGGCGGGGCAGCGGGCTCCGGTTCGCCCATCGTGGAAAAATGTCAACAGTGGCTCGGGAGGAATGGGACAGTGCGAAAAGGGGTAAAACTACATGCGCTCGAGCAACCCAGCCGTGGGTTATTGGTGATGGTTGTTTGTGGTGACCGAGCTGAGGAGGGTGTGAGGGGTCGAGTTGGCTGAGGGGCTGGTGATGTCTCAGGTGATAACGGCCCCGCAAAATGTTGGAACCAACCCCAATTCTCCAAACGAACAGATCAATGAGAAGATGCTTTGTTTTGTTCCTCCAATGGGCTTGGCAGGTCATGGGACGTGGCGAAAGCGACGCGTTTGAGGGCGGCGGGCAACGGCGCTCAGTCAGTTGAATCATGAAACAAGCAATTTTTAGGAGTGGTCTGTGTTGGACTGCGACTTGGAGGACCCTGTAAACGACCAACCACAGGTCTTGGCACATCCCGAATATGGCCTAGAACTGCCCGCCATCCCCATTGCGACTGATCACGAACGAGCATTTATTTTTCTTTCTTTCCCCTCACTGTCGACGGTCGGGGAGCCTGCTCTCCAGTTCCTTCACAATGCCTATCCGTGTCAAGTCGCGCGCTCCGCAGGGCGTGCAGCACACCGAGAGCCTGCGCACCCCTTCCCCGCGGCACAAGTTCGGCTTCGTCGCGGAGCTCCCCGACATCACTGAGGAGGACACCTTCCGAGAGGTTGTCAAGAAGCTATCCATCTACATTGCCGACACGGTGCAATTGCCCAGCACCTTTGAGCAGCTTAGGACCACTGCCGCTGGGGATGGGCTTCGTGCGCTGGTCGACCACCTCGGCCGAACTTGCACTCACCCCGCCATCGTGAATGCTCTGCTCGCCTTGAAGTGGCACTATGGCACCAGCGTCGAGGATAAGGGCTTGATGGATGCCAGGGCCAACGCCTGCGAGATCGTTGCTTGGCGCTTCCTCACTCACCTGTCTGAGCGGGAAGCCGTCGACTACTGCCTGTACGAGATCCCAGACCCCAAGGACAACGAGCAGCACACTCCTACCGATGAAGAAGAGGGTGAAGTCGACGAGCACAGCGCTCTCCTGGCCCAGGCCTTGCACAGCAGTGTTGGCTCGTCTCGGAGGACACCTCAGAGCGCAAGCACCAAACGCAATCTCCTGCTCAGTTCCATTTCACGCCTGACGATGAGTATGACTGCGGATGATCAAGATGGCGAGGGCGACGAGGAGGACCCAACCGCCAACTTCACCAACCTCAATGCTTTGGAAATCGCCGCTATTGCCGACGCCAAGCGCTTCCTCAGCCAGAATGTGGTCCAGAAGATCATCACCGGTATCTGGGAAGGCTCCATCATTTTCTGGAAGGACCTCAGCGTACACTCGGAGAAGAAGCCTCAGTTTTACAATCCCAATACTGCCGACCCATTTTCTCGCCTCCGAGTTCCCAAGTATCTCAAGTCCTTTGAGGTTCTGTTTTTTATCACCTTCTTGTTCCTCTACTATGGCGTTTTGTTGGAACGGGATCCGACTCGCATCACCCCTCTGGAAATCTTCTTGTACATCTGGTTTGCCGCCTTTGCTTTGGACGAGCTGAGCGAGTGGATCGACGCAGGGTCTATTTTCTATGCCACCGACATATGGAACGTTTTTGATATGGCCATGATAGCAATCGGTGCTATCTATGTTGTTTTGCGTATTGTTGGCTTGGAGACTCACAACAAGGACTTGGTCGATCTCTCGTTCAACGTCTTGGCGCTGGAAGCGCTTTTCATGGTTCCAAGAGTCTTTTCCATCTTGAGTCTGAGTCCATACTGGGGTGTAAGTTTTGCCCCGAATAATCCGCCAGAGTAACCAAGCTGACAAAAAACCTACAGACTCTGATCCCCTGCCTCAAAGAAATGGGCAAAGACTTCATCAAATTCATGGTCCTTGTCGTGGTCATCTACTTTGGCTTCCTCACCACCTTCTCCCTCCTCGGCCGCGACCACCTGTCCCTCTACCAAATGGTCATGAGCCTGACCAAGATCTTTTTCGGCTCCAGCTTCGTCGGGTTCGAACTCATGGAGAAAATGGACACCTTCCTTGGCCCCCCCCTCATGATCATCTTCATCACCCTCAGCTCCATCCTCCTGACGGGCTCCCTTACCGGTATGCTCTCCAACAGCTTCTCCCGCGTCATCACCCACGCCAGAGAGGAGTACCTCTACGTCTACAGCGTCTACGTTCTCGAGGCCTCGACTAGCAATCGGCTTACCCACTTTTACCCCCCCTTCAACCTCCTCGCCGTCCTGATCTTCCGCCCCCTCCGCCTCTTCCTCCCCTCTGACAATAAGTTCCGCGCCGCTCGGATTCTCCTCCTCAAAGCCACCCACCTCCCTATTGTTGCCGTCATTGAGTTCTACGAGTGGCTCACGATCAACTCGTCCAAGGGGACACAATACAGCGGGTTCCGCGGGCCTCGCCAGGCTATAATTGGCAGCCCGCATCCCTCCGCTGCGAAGAAGTTTGCGCAGTACCGGCTTTCAAACAACTCTTTGCGGGCTGAGAACAATTCTCTGGGTCAGCTGAGGCCGCCGACTATTACTGCTATTTCAGAGGGTGCGATTGCCAACAGACGGGCCCAGCAGCAGCAGGCGGATGAGGCGGTCGAGGGAAGGGCGTTTGGGCAGCATGATTCGGAGGTGGAAACCAGGATTGCGGATTTGACGGCGAAGATTGATCGGCTGACGGAGCTGGTGCTCATGTTGCAGACGCAGTCAAGCACGACGTTGGGGAATGTGGGTGTGGCTTAGTAGGCTGCGCGACATATATGGGACGTTTGATATTAGGACAGGGGTGCGTGCAAATATGACGGTGGAGATTTGTGAGACATGTACAGAAGGGTGTTCTGATTGCAGTTCAAGATCGCGTATACGATGGCGGGGGGGGGGCTCTTTGGCTGCGGGGATGGGTATAGAGGGTGGTTGTCTCTTGACAGGTGGGTGTTGGTGATTGATTGGCCGTGTCTGGATATTGTTTAGCGTTTGGATGTAACAATGTGAATTGAGATATGAGGGTACGAAATATGGAATAACGTTAATGAAATATGGAATATCTTCTCTATGAATATTCTCATGCTGGCAGACCTGAGTTGTATGTGACAGATGAGTTTTCTATGGTGTGTTAGGATGCTTCAAGTCAAAGACTGACAAACGCTCGGAGTAGCCACTACAAAGGCTGAGCTTCCAGCATCACGAATTCCACCATTGAAAATGTCATCAGTCCAAGTTTTAGATATCATGAATATCAAATCTACGGGGATCGACTTGACAGAATTAGCCGCGCAGCCCAAATCCATGCCCGCGGAGCCTCCCCGCCCGTCTTCACGTCAAGAAGAACCAATCATATGTCTCTGAGCCTCTAGACCCGAAAATTGTCCAATTGCCAGGGCGGACTGTGCGGATTTGGGGCAAAGTCCGTGGACTGCTCGATGGGTTTACTTGGCCGGCTGGTAACACCGATATGTTCCATATACTCCGTACTGTTGGGGAGATTTTGATTCGGGATCGCACTTTGATTAACATGGGGTAAGGAGAAGGAATTTTGCATCAGGCATGTCCGCTCATACGAACGTCAGGCTTGATATCATGCAAGGTCGTCTTGTTCCATCAGTTGCTGTTCATTGTACTCATCCCTAGCCGTTTATCGGCCGAGCTTATCAAGATGTTGCTCTCCACGCTACTCAACCGCTTGTGCTGCTCGCTCATCGTCGTCCTGGGTGCTTATATCCTCCCAGCATGTTCAAAATCGTTGACAGTGAGGATTACGGCCATAGGTGACCCCATCACAGGCGGTTCAGAGAGCTTGCTGGCGGGCTCTCCTCTGGCGCCGCCTCCGACAAGCCTCCGTCACCAACACCAAGTTTGTCGATGCCCTCCCCGCCCAAGAATGGGGTTTTAAATATGATGGCGCAAACGAAGGTCACATTGTGATTTTGGCTACTCAGATCGTCGCCCGGAGGCAGCTCGTCGGCTGGCTGGACAGTGCCAAGCCTGATGCGGTGATGATGCACTTGGGGATGAACGACGTGCGGAATGATCGGCCTGCGGCGGAGGTTTTGGCGGCGTTTGGCGCGCGATGATTGATTGGATGAGGGAGAGTAAAAGGTCTTTGAAAATCCTAGTCGCCCAGATCATCCCGATGAACCCCCCCCCCCAACTGCCAGCAGTGTGGTCAGATGGTGGTGAGCTTGAACCAAGCGCTGCCGGAATGGGCTGGGGGGAAGAACACCACCGAGAGTGTGATTGAGGAGGTGGACTGCTGGACGGGGTTTAACTCGAGGAGCATGAAGGGGGATGGGGTGCAACCTATCAATGCTGGGGATGAAAAGTTGGCCGGGTGCTGTTTGAGCCCGTTGAGTAGGCCGATCAAGGCGGTGGGGGGATGGATAGGAGGTCGCAGTGGCAGGATCACCTGAAAATGACTCTAAAAGGGAGGGAGGGAGAAAGGTTTGGTATCGCTGGGGATGGACATGGTTGAAGGTTTGGTGTGGTGTGGTGTGGTTGTGGTGCTATGTTTGGTATTGGTGATGGATGGATGAGATGGTATGAGGATTCGGGTAGAAAAGGAGAGAGGCTCAATGAGGGGTTTATATACATCTTGAAGAACGTTGATGGCTGTTCTATATGGCCACTGATGCAAATACTCTACAGTCAGGGGCGTATTGCCGTCCGCCTCTTATGATGGAGCTGTCACAAGAGCCATGTTCTCACACGGCAAACATTTCTCACGTAAACTTAGAGCCCGACGGTAGAGCTCATGTCCTACACCGTAACCCCGGTTTCCGATTCACAGTAAGCCAAAACCACCGCAGCACCACAGCCTTTTTAAATCCGGAATCCTAGCCCTCGACCGAAGCGGCCGCTAGCAGGTCGGCTTTTAACAGCCAATTTTAACCTAACGGTGGGAACCAGGCACATGTCCAAGGTCATATCAGATCTTCAAAACAATAACACGTTCAAATTGGTATCAAACCCTTATCCTGCCTATCCCAGATCTTCTAGCCCACCAATCCTACACCCTTTCCATCACCCTTCAAGCGGCCCTCGTTCCCAGAACAAAGGCTCAAAATCAAACCTCACAAAGCCCCCTACAATCCCCGTTTCCCCTCATACTTGCCCATCCTCCTATCCCCCAAGTCACCGGGGTACCGCACCACAACATAAAACGCATGAATCATCCCCGGCAACCAAGCCAGGATCGTCAGCAGGATATTGATAAAGAAATGCGCGTCGCATCCCCTCTTCAAAAACACTGCTACCGGAGGCAAAAAGATGGCCATAATCAACAGCAACACGTCGCTCCCCGTAAAGCTCGACGTCCGGCTTGAGCGGGCCGCTGGGGTCGGCGCGACGGCGGTGGAAGCCATGGAGTCGCGGTTGGTGTGATCAAGCCCGGCGCCGATGCCGACTGGATGTGTGGTCGGTGCCGAGGCTACACCTGCTGAAGGTGGGGCGTAATAGTCGTTGTTGTGGTTCTTGTTGGCGGTGGTGGTGGTGTTGCTGTAGGCAGGGGCTTGTTGCGCAACAGGGTTGTGAGCAGAAGAGGTGCCCGTGATACCGGTGTCCATGCCTGCGGTGGTGCCACCATTGTAGTTGTAGGCGGGTGATTTCTCCATCTTTTGATATCTCTTGTGTGCTTGTGTGCTTGTTTTATTGGGAACCGTGTCGTGTCTGAAACGAGTCGTGATAAAAAGACTTTGTGTTGTATTCGGTTGAGAATGTTTTTTATTGTCAAGATGAATCGATTAACCACCCTAAAAGTGTCGAATTCACCCTTATATCCCCCTACACCCTCCCCAGTTTCTCTCAATGACGTCTAAATCCGGCTTTGGGGCAAACGCGGATCGACAAAACGGTCGGTTGCGTGTAAGTCAGGCAATCTACGTCATAATTCCGTTCCGCCCAGAAACAACTGACCTCAACCGCCACCAATCACACAGTCACACAAACCTTAGTTCACCATTGCTAAACCGTGCCACAAGAATATGCTCGATTATGCTCGGGCGGATCGGCATTGTTTGGCACCCGCTTCTTTGAAAGAACACACGTATGCATAGATAGAAGCGATGTTGTAGACAGTGTAGATGCCAAGTACATTCTATCCGTGACCCCATCCCAATCGCTTGTAATAAAAACGCCGACCAGACTCTACTCTACCGTCCATGCATGGTGATATGTACATACAGTAAAAAACACAAACAGCAGAAACCCGAGGCCTGTGTCTCATGACACAATTTCAATCAACCGCTTTCAGCCGTGTAGCCCAAAACAACGCTCATAATTGCGTGATCAGCCTCAAGCCTTCTCCTCCTCGCTCTCCTTCTTTTCCTCCGTCTCCTTCGCCTTGCCCTCGCGGTATTTGGCCATCTTCTCCATCAGGTACCGCCACGTCCTCTTCCACCCGCTGGTAAGGGGTCCCTTCAGAGACTGCGTCGTCGCTGGCCAGCTTATGGTTTGCTTGATAACCTCCCGGATATAGCTGCGCAGCTCTGCGGGGTCATCCTGCACAATGCGCTGCTCGAAACCACCGCCCTCGCGGCGCTTGAACGAGATTGAGTCCTCGTTCTTGCTTTCCTCCATCATCTTGTTGAACTCGAGCTGTGGAATGGCGAATTTCCTTTGGTACTGGAAATAAAGACGTGACCGGAACGACTTTGGTAGCCGGCGCACCATGTTTCCACGCTTGACCGGATCCATATCCTGGACGAGATTCAGATTGCCAGCTTCCCAAACCCAATCCTTGGCGCTGGTGCCGGGATCGTTGAATTCGACATTGGGAAGGGTCTCAATGAGTGGGAGATAGAGCCGCCTAAAGTTGGCCATGTTGTTGCCCACAATGTTCTTCACCTTGCTGGGGTTCTCTGTAGGCAGTGCCATGCGTGGGTCGCCGAGGTAGCTGATGCCGGCAATGGTGGCATAAAGCTCTTCTTCGGTGAATTTCGGCGGCAGCAGCAGCAGGGCTGTCCTCAAAGCAGAGAGCAGGTTGATCTGGTTAGCGAGACGAATCTTGGGATCGTCCCGCAGAATCTTGACTGGCTTGTGTAACCGACCGGCCAGGTACAGTGTTTCCCAGCTTGCCAGGTCCTCCTCCAGTGTCTTCAACAACACGACTCCATACTTGATAAGAATCCCATTGACAACAACATAGGGGTTGAAGTATACGCCGGCGCCCATCTTATCCTGCACAAAAGATACGGCGCCGGACCCAAGGGTCGCAAGGCCTGAGTAGTGATCGCGATGTTGCTTCATGTTGAGAGAATGCCAGTGCTGTGTGTGAGAAACGCCAAAGATGAAGTCGATCATTTTCGGTGTGCCATCCTGGGCCCTCTGCACGGCCGGTGGGCATTTTGGATGGATAGCCTTGATTTCCTCTGCCGTTGGCGTCCTGCCGATGGGCTTTGACTGGGGAAATACTCCCGATCCATACGCAAAGGCATAGCGAATCGGGGCGCGGAATGCCCATGGAATGGCCTTCAAAACCTCCTTGAATTCGGCGTCAAAAGGTATGTGCTGGTTGACGCCAAAGTTGGCGTGGGGTAGGTCGGAAAAGGATTCAATCTTAAAGTTTGGATTCGACTCCCAGTCCTTCAGGTCGCTGACTACCGAAGACTCCGAGTCGGATGCGCTGCTGGCCTCGTCTGCGATGGCCCGGGAGGAGTTGGTGTCGGACCGTGATGTGTCGGTGGCCTGGTCGGCAGCAGCATCGTGTTGGGCGCTTTCCCTCGTCTTCTTGTTCAGCTCATTCTTGTCTTCAACGCTCGTCCCGTATCTTCGCGCAGTCGCAAACGGCAGTGGTCGGGTCGTGGTGGGCCTGGGGCGCAGTGGGAGGCGACCCTAGAAAGCTTGGTGAGCTATGACGTTGGCCAACTACTGGAGGGGACGGGACTCACCCTCAGCAGAAAGGAGACACGGGTTGGAGCAGCCATTGAGGATTGGAAGAAGTAGAAAGGGTTGGATATTGTTGGATTATTTGTAAAAGAGGAATCGAAAGAGAGGCAGCGGAAGCCGCGGAGTATCACCTGGTATCCTTATCCAAAGCCATGGATGTTGTGGAACCAAGGGAGTTGAAAGCTGGGAGCTCCAGACGAAAAAGACCCTGGACGGGATAGCTCCGGAGCACGGGCCTCCGCGTCATCGGCAGGGGCACATGCGCGCTTCTTCGTTTCTCCCCCACAGATCGAAGCCTTGGCAGACATTCCCTTTCAAGATGCCAAGCTCTGCATCTCGGAAAGCATCACCACTCGGTCTCTAGTGTTTGGTGTTGATAGGGGGTGTTTTTGTAGCCGACTTTTTGCTGTAAACAAGGCCCTGGCCAGAGACAGCCAGAGTCCTGACTGCTGTGGACCGCAAAACAGCACAGACAGACTCTCTCACCCCCCCCCCTACCTGGCAGTCTGGATTGGCGGAGACGTGTATTCGGGACATACCCGGTGAATAGGACAGTCCAGAGATTTTGCTTCAGACTTCTACCTCATCTCATATCTGCAAAGAGATGCCGACCACTTCAGTTCAGTATCGCCTTACAATAACTGACAGTGGAGCAAGCAAGCGTGGGAGCAGCACCCGTTGCTGCTGCTGCCCACAGGCGCACTGAGCCCTCCCACAAACGTGAATCCCACCAAGCAAACTCAAACAGCTACTCTTTCACTCTTCTCCTTGGACACCACCCTTGACTCTCGTGCCAACGGCGATAACTTCTTTCGCATGAGGACAAACAATGTCACATTGTGATGCTCAGCCAAGCCCTCTGATGACAGAGCCCCGCTTTATTTTCCAGCAGCCAATCAGTCCCGTAGCAACGTTGTCGTCTTTCCAAACAATCGCTTCAAAATGCCCCGGACGCCAGAACCAAATAAACTCCAACCGCGTCCGGTGAACAGCAAGACATCCCAACTCATGCGGTCCTTCACCCCAAAGGGTGACCCACCAGGGTCCGCGAGGCGTCCTTCAGTCACCGGTACCGGCTCCTCCAATTTCCGCGCCACCGTTGCTGGAGGCGCCTCGAGGCCAACAATGTCGTCACAGTCCAGAGTAAGTTCACCGCGACGCGCCACACGAAAAAGGACTATGGCTGACAAAGAACAAGATTGCTGCCTTCCGTAATAGCACCACATCGCAGCCATCATACAACCTCCTCACCGGCGAAGCGAACCCCAATCCTCGAGCCAGCGGCATGGCGCGCCCCAGTTCTCGACCTAGCGGGCAGGCAGGTCCATCTCCCGCAAGAGACAGTCGAGAAAGCAGCAAGGAGAACCACGAGCCAGCCGGGAGTGACGAATATGACAAACAACGAAAGCTGATCGAGGATCTCAGGGCCGAGGTGGGGACTCTCAAATACCAAATCAGCAACTACGAGCAAGAGAAAGAGTTGGCCCGTCTGCAAATGGAAAACGAAATGAGAGACACTAAACGACGAGCCGAAGATGACTTCAAGGCGAAACAAGCTGCCGAGTCCGAAAAGGGGCGCGCCCAACGACAGGTTGAATCACTACAAACCGAGCTGGACGAGCTGCGGGCTGAACAGGAGCAACAAAAGCGCGAGTTGGAAGCCAAGGCCAGAAGCGCGCTCGACGAGGCCAGGTTACTCCAGGAACAGCTCGAGGATCTCAACGCTGAAAAGGATGAAGCCGCGCGCATGACAGAGCGGGAGATTAACGATCTAAAGGCTAAGCTCGCGTCATCTCAACGAATTCAGCACGAGTTGGAGGAGGAAACCCGAACGAGGGAAGAAATCCTGGAGAAGGTGCAGGCTGCCTTGACCGAAAAAGATGAGATTATTGGTGAGCTTGAGGCCCAGGTGCTAATGCTCAAGGCGCAAACGGGTGACGCGGAAACCATAGCTGTCATCAGGAGAGAGCTTTCGGACCAGGTCACCCACATCAGGGCACTGGAGGCCAAGAACCGAGAACAGATCACCGAGCTGAAGCACTTGCGCCAGGTACACAAGGCTGTCGAGGTGGTTGAGGAGGAGAAACGGTCCTTGCAGCGCAAGATGGAGGCTGCTCACGCCATGGAGCAGCAGTTGGCAGAAGAGAGGACACAGCGCCAAAGACTGGAGGACGAGAGGCTAGCCTGGGCGGCATATCTGCAAAGCGAAGGCCAGGCCGAGTTTGATTCCCCAGAAGATGTCGCCAGGGCTCTTGTCACCGAGCGGGTTAACTCGGCCGCCCTGCTGGAAAAGATAGGGTCTCTCCAGCCCGAGGTGGCCGACCGCGATAACATCATCAAGTCCCTCGAAGGCGAAAGGGCCAGCCTTCGGGAGCAAATTGAGAAACTCAAAACCTCTGGCGGATCCAGCGCGGGTAACGATAAGGCTCGTGCCCGTCTGGACCGGCAACGCGCCCTCGCCGTCAAGGAGGTCGAGTACCTCCGCGCTCAACTCAAGACGTTCGACATGGAGGATATTACCATGCAACCCGAAACAGTCGACGCGCAAAAAGCGCAGCGCATCCAAGAACTCGAGGATCTGGTGGATCAGTACAAGACAGAAGTCGCCACTCTCCACGCGGACCTCGCCTCTCTTGAATCCGCCTCCATGAGCCCGGTTCAACCGGTGGTCGGCAGCAAACGTCCCCGTTCAGACTCTGACGACGCGGAATCTGAACACTTGGGCCAGCTTGCCCGTAAAAACAGGAAACTGCAAGCCGAGCTCTCGGATCTCCAGCAAAACTTGCACCTCCTGCAGAAAGAACACTCCGTCACGTTGGAACAGTTCTCCAAAGCCAAGGAGCGCGCCTCGACCCGGATCTTGTCTCTGAGATCCAACCCAACCTCGGACTACGAAGCAATCAAAACCGCCACTCTGGCCGCGTTGAAGGCGGAAAACGCCGAGTTGGTAGCTCATATCCAGCGCCAACCCACCCTTTTTACTACGGTCCCCACCTCCCAGCTCGCCGCCGCCCAAAGGGAGATCGCCGAGGCAAAGGCGGAAGTCGCGTCAGCACACAAGTCCTCGCGCAGATTGAAGGAAGTCTGGGCGGCGAAATCGGCCGAGTTTAAAGAGGCTGTTTTCAGCACGCTGGGCTGGACGGTTAGTTTTATACCGGGGGGAAAGATGAGAGTGGAAAGTGTGTATTACCCCTCGAAGACGGACGAGCATGAGAATTCGATTGTTTTTGACGGGGAAAAGGGGACGATGAAGGTGGGTGGGGGCCCGAGGAGCGAGTTTGCGATGAGGATTGGGGATAACATCAAGTTTTGGGTCAGGGAGAGGGGGTGCGTTCCGGGGTTTCTGGCCGCGTTGACGTTGGAATTTTATGAGGAGAGGCATGGTGGTGACGGAAATGGGGGTGGGAGGGAGAGCTCGTCTTAGGGAGATGTAGGGGAGTGGGAAAGGAGGTGGTGGGGGAGGGATGTGTGTTGAAGAGTTGGGGGGGAGGGGAAAGGTATGGGTTATGACTGTGTGGTCTTTCTCCTGTTGAGGGGAAGGGGGGGGGGGGGCACAATATGGGTTGAGGGACGGGGAGTTAATTGGGTGGGCTTTGCTTGTGTATGGGTCAAGGTACCTATCATGAAACATGAACATTTTGCTTTGCATTGCAGATTAAAGGAATCAATAAATAATGTTACACTTTTTACAACAAGAATATCTTCACTGTTACCAAGTGTACTTGGATACCAGGTGTATATATATATATATCATGCTCTCATACTCCTGCTTGCTTCCATACAACTACTTACAGTTTTCGTACCACACCAACACCACCACATCACTCACACAAAGAAAGGAAAAGGAGGGTCCAGTGGTGATAGTCCAAGAATAAAAATAGTTAAAAAGTGATATAAGCAAAAAAAGAAAAAAAGGAAAAATATAAACGAGAGCAGGGTTTCTTCGATTTTGCCCTTTCACACATCATCCCATCCATCCATGCTGGCTTCTCCCTGACTTAGGTTCCCTCATGAAGCTCCCTCATGCAACACGTCCGTTCCTTCATCAGTATCTTTTGAGCCCTCCCAGCCACACATCCTTCAGTCTGGCCCTCACTTCGACTCATACTTCCCCGCCACCATCTTCCTCACAACCGGTAGGTCAACCCACCTCCTCGTGTCCTTCGGGCTTGCCAAGCTTCCGGCATCCGCAAACGGATCCTCCTCGTCCAGTTCCTTCTCCTTGCCCTTGCTCTCGCCCAACCTCGCGACTGAGATCCCGCTGCCTGTCCCTGCCCCTTCCAATTCGTTAGATGAGTACTCCCACCTCACCTCCACATGGCCTGGTTGTGGCTCGGCGTTTTGCTCGCCAATCACACGGCAGATAATCTTTCCCCAGTCTTCTGTCAGAGTAACGTCTCCAAGGCGCCAGTAAACCAAATGCTTGTCCTTGAGGTGCGTGCCGGATGGCTTGGTCTGTACACCGCTTGCCCGGGCGCCTTCGTACGTAGCTACAAAGGACAGGTTGGAGAGCGTTACCGGGCGAGGGAGGTTGCAGGCTGGATTGAGGCGGTACTGAAGGAGGAGGCCGAGCTTGTCGCCTTGCGGCTTCCAGACGGGGTGGATGATAATGGGGCACTGGGTGGCGAGGGCAGTGTCTGAATCGGAGTGGACGCGGTAGGTGAAGGCGGTGGTCGTGCTAGCCAGGTGCGAAACATCAACCGTAAACTCATCGGGTGAAATCGTGTTGCCGACAAAAGTACGGTTTGGGCCAATGGATTCGAGCATCGAGAACTTGTTGAGTTTGATGGTTTCGTGATCTGTACAGGGTTAACACGATGCTCTGATAGTGCGTGAAGTAAGGAAGAAAAACATGCCTGGCTGCGCAACGTTGGGGTCGGGGTTATACGACAGAGCAATCTCGCCAGTCACCTTCACAGACTTGACCTCGCCATCTTGGAAGACTGCAGAAACGGATTCAATCACAGAAGAGTTCAGGCCCGTAGCATATTCAGATCCGTGCATGTCTGGGTGCCTCAGCCTGGCAAAGCCACTGTAGGACGATGCGCCTCCAAACGATGTGCCTGACCTGATAGACTGAGTGTCAGAAGCGTGTGAGGCATGGCTTCCTTCTGTCGAGAATGGCGGCGTCGGCCTTGTCAAGGTCGTAGGAGGCAGTGACGGTGATGGTGGGAATATGCTTCCGGGCACCTCTTGTGTCGGAGCTGGCATGTAAACCGTATTTCGAACATCTCTCCTGCCACGGACAGTGCCCGACTTCCTCGCTGGTGCACCCATAGTCGTCAAAACATTGGCAACGTTGGACAAGGCTGCTTGCTTCGCATCCTGGTCTTCCTCGGCAATGGGCTCATTCTGAATATTGAGCTTGAACATATGATCCCCCTCCTCAGCTGCTGCCTCCCTCTGGGCCTGTGAGATGGGATCATTCATGGCACCCGGAATCGTGAAGCCTTCGGCATCCTTTGATGGCTCCTCCTTCTTCTGGGCTGGCGGAGGTCCTAGAGGCGGCGGCGCATCAAAGATGTCCTCGGCGGTTCCATTGAGCAGACTGGATGACCGCACCAGATGGCCATCCTTGTTCCCGTCCCCACCAGTGACCCCGTTCGTACCGTTAGGACCCTCATGTGAAGCCTTGGCGTTCTCCTTCTCCGCTGTGGAGTTGCGGTGATCCGCGGCACCCGGGCTCTTGGGGGTCTCGACAACTGACGGTAACCTATTCTGAGAGTCATTGTTCAGATTGTGAGACGAAGATCTTGGCGACAGGGCATGACCGTGGCTGCTTCCGAGATTCCGAGAAAATGGGCCGAGTCCCTTCTGAGGGGAAATCTGCCCAAACCCTGCGTGAACGCTTTGTCGTCGGCGTCCCAGCATGGTGCCAATCCGACTCCGCAGCTTCGATTCTGGATGTCCTTGGTGTTGAAATGAGTGCTCACTTGTAACGTCATCTTCGTGTCCGCCGTGAACGCTGGGGGGAGCTGCTGCGGTTGGGGTGGTGACATTGGATGCCCTCGTGTTGGTAGACTTCCTTTCAATTCTTGGTTTCCCGGCCGTGACCTTGTTGGCAAAGTTCTCAATCTCCTTGGCGGTGTTAACCTCGAGCATGATGTTCAGCACCTCCTCAGCAGCAGCCTGGGTTCGCGTCGCCTGGTCGACCTCGTGTGTCTCAAACTGGGTCAAAACGTCGCGCAAGTGGTTGATGCGTTGCTCGTCCAGAGCCTGAAGCGTCTCGAATATGAAGGGGGCCTGTGACTCCCATTGCTGGTTGGCAGCTTCTAGCCTGGATGCCGCTTGGTCAACCTTTTGGGCATTAGCCTTGCCGCCCTTCTTGGACAGCTTCTCCGACTTCTCAGCGGCATCATCCAACTCTTTGGCCATAGTCTGCAGGTTCGCGCTAATGTTGTGAATGTTTTGCATCTCCTTCTTGTTTTGGAAGGTTCGTAACGAGTGTTCGACATCTTTCTCGATGCGCTGAGCGAATAAATGGTGAGAGGCAGCAATGGCATCGGTGGACTGCAGGATCTTATCCCATGGTGCTTGGAAGACGCTGGTGCAACCTGGTGTTAGTCAACAGGTCCTTTCAAAGGATACAAGACAATCACCAACCCAAGCTCAGATGACGCGTTAGGCACCTTGAAGACGAGCAACTTCCGCAAGCCAGCGACATATTGCTCCTCCACCCTTTTGCGTTCCTGTTCCACAATTCAGCGTCTGTTTCCTTTCCTGGAATCGCAAATCGTACCTGAAGCCAGTCTGCGATTTCATTGTTGGCTTTGGTGATGCGCTTGACTCGGTCAGACAATGTTTGCACGGCTTGGGTTGGTTGGAGGTTGGCCTGCAGAAGCACGCGTGGGTTAGCAAACTGGCAGCGTAACAAGACAGGAAATAAAACCCACCAGCATGGCTGGGTACTCGGCCCGCGAGAGGTCGTCGGTGGCAGCCATGGTCGGCAATGTGTTGGTACGAGTTGGTCGTGAGGCGCAAATTGGCCAAAGTCAAAGGCCGAGTCAAGCGAGGAGGGGACGGACAGCGCTGGACTAGATAAATCAACTCATGCCAGTGATAGCGATCGTGGTACAGCGCCGCCGAGCGGCGACAGAGAGAGTAAGAAGAAGATGAAGAAAACAATACAAAAAAAACAAAGGGGTGTAAAAGATGGAACGGGTTCTTGTGTCAACGGTGCAGCGTCTGAAATTGCGTCGCGGGTTCGGCGTGGACTTGGACAGTTGATGTCACGGGGATGAAGCTCGCATTTTCTGTGGGGAAGCTGCACAGCCGTCGTTGAATTGACAGTTGCGCCGCAGCCAATCACCGAGCTTCATTCTCCAAATGCCAAGCACCGCCAGCCAGCTGCATCCCTTCCAGTTCTCAGTCAGCGTCAGTGCATCAGCCTCGATCCACAGCGGATGCAGTCCCTGGAATTGTTTCTGACGGAGCTTCTGGACCACTGATGACTGATTTCCAAGTAGCGTTCGAATTACCAAAGTCTATATGGCTTTGTGTTAGCTAAATTTGTACTGCTTACTTGTCTTCCGAGCAGCACATTGCAATTCAGTTCATTTCGATGTCAGATTCGGCTGATTGGAGGACTGCACTTACAGCCTCGGAACGATATGACAACATTCAGAAGCTGTGAGTTCATTCATCTTCTTTTTTTTCTCTTATTTTCCTGATGCTGATGGTAAAACTACGGGGGAAAAAATAGAACAACAGCCTTAACTGCTTCAGGGGGCAGTGCGTTTAGCATTGAGAATGAAGCTTACAGGACAGCCTCCAGCAGAGTCAGTAATTCTTACCCATATTCTTTGCTCGCTTCTAACCCCATCTCAGCAAGAATACGATGCCGCCTGTAATCCACCACCACCACCAGTTGAAATACAGGAGCCATCTTCTCCACCATACTCACCTCCAGAAGAACCCTCCAGTCCCGGTGTCCAAATAGGCCCCTACATCAACTGCCACTACATCGACGACGGGGCCACCTCCCAAGTCTACCGCTCCTCCACCTACGCCCTCAAGGTCATCGTCGAGAACAACATCGCCCCTCACAACCCCCGCCTCGAAGCCAAGCTCTTATCCTCCTTCTCCCACGAAAACATCATCAACCTTATCGAAGCATTTTATGACCAATCCACCCGCTTCGTCTTAGTCTTTCCTTATATGCCCGTCACCCTCAATCGCATCCTTGAACAACAGACCTACTCCAACACGCCTTTGACCTCCCCTCAAATCAACCACATTTTCCTCTCCTTATTTTCAGCTTTAGACTACCTCCACACCCAAGGCATCATCCACCGGGATATCAAACCCTCCTCTCTCCTTTTATCGTCCCCTGTATCTGCTTCTCCCCTTCCCACCATTAAACTTGTGGACTTTGGCACCGCTTGGTCACCCTCTTCAACCCCCCCGACAGAGCCAGCCAATGACAAAATCCTTGACGTTGGGACAAGTCAATATCGCGCCCCGGAGGTGTTATTCGGGAATAAATCCTACGGTACTGCAGTGGATATCTGGGCTGCGGGGGTGATGCTCGCGGAATGCGTCAGTAAACCCTGTCCTAGGCCCTTGTTTGAGAGTAGGGGGGTGCATGAAGATGGAAACCAGCTAGGGTTGATATTGAGTATGTTCAAGACTATTGGGAGTCCAACGGAGGAGACTTGGCCAGAGGCGCGTAGGGGTGGGAAAGAGGGGCTTAGGACTGTTCCGTGGGAGAGTTGGAGGGCGTTCGACCAGAGGGGATGGCAGGAGGTGTTGCCGGAGGTGGTGGAGGATAGGTGGAGGGAACTGGTGGGAAGGTGTGTGAGGTATGAGAGTGGGTGGAGGGTTAGGGCTGCGGAGGCGGTGGAGATATTGAGAGGGTGGAGGGAAGAGGGGGAGGGGGCGTGATATCAGATGGGTTAAAAGCACAAGGCGTCATGTGTTTACCACGGTAGAGTTTCTCTATATTATCACCACTCAACATGACACTTGGAGAGACCCACTCTCACAAAATACAAATGACACACAAATCGACCAAGAATGACACAAAAGTTCCTACGTTTATCAACCCGGGCACGTAGCTGTTAATCTTCGGAGTGGGCCGACCCGGGACTCTGTTTGGCGCCGGCTTGGCACCCCGACCGGTCCCCAAAATATCGGGACCGCCAAACACGGCCTAGCGGGGATCAGGGACCCAAAAGTCACGCCGGGGAAACAGGGAGCTGGGATCATGTTGTTGCAGTGAAGAAGACTTGGCGGGATGACACCGATCGATAAGAGCTTCACACCACGTCGCTGCGCCATTGGACCGCAGAAGTGCACTCAGCTTCTCTTCCCAAAGATGGGGGTCATGATTATTATTCCCCTCACTTGATTAATACGAGACATGCTCACACACTCTACCCCTTGCTAAAAGACGTTTTTGAACTGTTCCAACCGTTCCACTTCTTTCGCCCGCACTTGCAATCATCGAGGCAGTTGGTGGCGCTCGACATCGGGCTCAACTGGTTGGATCTCACTGATTCCAAGGAAGCCGAAGTGGGGCTGCTCCCACCTGGGTCACCGACCTTCTGATTGTCGGGATCGCCATCATTGGTCCGCCGCCCATGCACCTATCAACGAGACTCACTGGGGCACTGGGGGGTGGGCAGCCAGCTCGACGCTGGCTGGCCATGGCTGGCTGGGCTGTGCCCCGGCTGGAAGCAACTACTGCTAGAGACTGCATGATCCCGACATAGTAGCTAATCCCCAAGCCGTCTCTTTTCTTTCTCTCCTGCTTCCACTCTTGTTCAGTGTTTTGTATCGTATCCGGATTGATCATGAGGAAGAGCACACCATGAAGAACAGACAGAAGTCGAGAACTGGTACGCGAGAGCTCCCCTGTTGACGACTATTGTCTCAACCTTTTATCTGACGCGCGCTGCTAACTCGGCCGATAGGTTGTCGAACTTGTAAAGTTAGGCGGGTACGCGGCCCACGATTGTTCTGAGTTAACTGCTGTCCCCTTGCCGTCAGCAGAGACCGTTGGCTTGGGACACCAGACTAAAAGTGTACATAGCTGACCAACATCATGTTGTCGTTTACAGCTACGATGTGACGAGGCCAAACCCGCCTGTGAGAACTGTCTAAAGAAGGGCTTCCAGTGCCCCGGTTATCAGCAGCGTCTACAGTGGTCGACCAAGCATGAAAGACCGACGGTGGTTAACACGACAGGGCCGGACAACTTTACCCAGCTAGTCACCGCTGCTTCGGCCTCTATCGTGAAGACCATCTCCCCTGCGGCGAACCAACTTGGGCCTGGCGCCGATGTCCCAACCGTAAGCCCGACGACTCCCAACTCGGCTGTGAGCCGGGAATCTTCTTCGGCACCGCGGTCGGCTACGCTATCCGCCTCGCCACCACCGTCCTCATCTACCCTCTCGCCACCCCCCCAATCAGAGGCTTCCATCGAGGATGCCAACGGCAACGATGGTGGCACTCTCGTTCCTGCTACCCGCAAGAACGGCACCTTCACGCCGACAAGCCGACAGCAAGAACCCATGATGTTCCAACAAGTGGTAGATATCCCAACCTTCTTGATCGAGCACTGGTTCAAGTCTGTCTGCTGTTCTTGGTCGGCCTTTGACTCCCAAGCAAACCCCTATCGACGACTAACTTCGACACTGTGGAACACATCTACGCCCGTCTTCTATGCTCTCCAAGCCATATCAGCAGCCTCACTTGTCGAACGCCTTCCCCATGTCATCAGGGACACGGCCCGCGCTGCCCCGCGAAAGGCTGCCGAGGCCATCCACAAAGAGCTCGTCGCTTTTTCGACAGGATATCGACCACGTTTTCCCGTTGAGCTCTTGTTGTCGTTGTTCTGCATGAGCTCGTCGATGTGCTGGATGGAGTCACGCCAACTTGGTCAACAATATGTACGACAGGCTCATAATGTGCTCAAGATACTGGACCGTCAGACACTCGATCCCGAATCCCAGGAACTCCTCGACTTCTTCAAGGGATGTCTCTTGTACGAAGAAGCGTTGAGAAGCGTGGTATCAGAGGATGAAATCGACTTTACCAACATGCTCAGCTGGTCAGAGCCTACCGATCAAGGACCGCTCGTTGCCGCGACACCACATGCCTGGACAGGCGTCTCCGCCGACGTCTTTCGGCTCTTTGGCAAGGCTGTAGCCCTTTGCCGGAGATCCCGGACACGATGGCGACACAACGACGGGACGAGCTATCGCATCCTCCAAGGGGCCATGCGGGATATCCAGGAGGCTACCTTGGTGGAGGAGTCACTACTATCTATCGACATATCACCTGTGGAAACCAGCCTCACGCCCGACACAGCCTCCAATGTTTCGACTGATCTGTACAACGCAACGCAAGCCTATCGTCTTTCATCACTTCTTCAGCTGTACGAGACGTTCCCCGATCTGGTAGCGAAGCGAATGCCGGATTTGACGGATCAAGACGGATCGATTGTTTGGAACACATGGGTATCTCCCTTGGCGCTTCATGTTGCCGAAGTGCTCAGGGCTCTGCCGGTGGGAAGCATGCGCTGTATCCAGCCGTTGCTCTGTCTCTGCGCGGGAAGTGGCTTGCGGTTTGACAAGAAGGTTCCGCTGGGCCATGGTCATCAGAGTTTCCTCCTCAGTCCCGGGTCCACATCTACGACGACCACGCCTTCCCCAACGTCTGTTATTGTCACTGATGCGGACTTTTCTTTTGCCGCCGCTACCACCGAGATTTCTGAGAACGCGATCAAGACATCACAAGCCCGGTCATTCATAATGGCACGGCTGGATCAGCTTGAGAATAGCCTGCCACCAAAACCGATAGGTGTTGCTAAGCAGTTGCTCCGGGCTGTTTGGACTGCTTATGACGAAGAGATTGGGTTGGCACGTCGGACGCACTGGTTGGACGTGATGAGCCAAACAGGCCTTCACAGTCTATTTGGATGAAGTCGCGCTTAGTTACTACAGCATATCATCTATCACCATGAGCAAGGCGCCATTCAGCACCACATAATTACACGATTTGTACACCAAGGACAAGCCCTCTAATCGACTACCCATCACCATCCGTTGCTGGACTCAATCAAGGGCGATGGTCCCCTTGTTAGTCGGCGTATAATCCTCCTCCTCAGGGTGCACCAAAATACCCAGAGACTCCTCCGTCTCATGGAAGTCAAGTCCCTCATGGACATGTCTAAGCGTGCGTCAGCCTCTCGTCCCCACACCATCCTCACTCATCAGAAAACTTACTTATCAACCGCCAGCACCTCCAACCCAGGCACACAATCAATCAACGCAATAATCGCCCAGCTCCCAAAGAAGCTCCAACTAAACCCAACCAAAACCTCCACAATCTGCACCCACAACTGCCTCACATTCCCATCAAAAAACACCCCCCCCGGAACATCCAACCCCCCATACGCCGCCACCTTCCTCTGCGCAAACAGCCCCGTCATAATCGTCGCCGCCACACCCCCCACACAATGAGTGGCAAACGTATCCCCATTGTCAACCCACCTCCATTTGTGCGCCGCCTTTGTGAACTTGATCCTCAGCGCCTGTCGGCAAACGACCGCACCAAAGACTCCAAAGAAGAAGGCAGTCGGCATGTCGATGAACCCCGCCGAGGGGGTAATCATCACCAACCCGGCAATGGCGCCCATGAAGGTGGCGTCGAGCGACCACTTGCCGGACTCCAGAAACGCCATGACGGACCAGGTTAACGCACCGGACGCGGCGCAGAGGTTGGTCACACAGAGCGCCATGACGGACTGGAAGTTGAGCGCCAACGCGGTGCCGGCGTCGAAGGCGAGCCAGGAGCCCCAGATGATGATCATGCTCAGGAGCTGGTAGAAGGAATTCCCCGGCCGGTGAAGCCGGATGTGCGTCGGCGTGCGGACGGCGGATTTCTTGGAGCGGAAGACGGGGTAAGAGAGATAAATACTGATAGCCGTAGCCGTAGCCCCGGAGCAGACATGAACCGGCGTCCCTACATCCAAAACATCATTAGCCCGTCTTTCCCCTTGGTGTCTTTCCCACAGGCCTCATGAACAATGCTTGAATCCTTACCTCCAGCAAAATCCAAAACCCCCAACTCCTCCCCCAGCACCCCCCCGCCCCACACCATGTGCGCCAGCGGACAATACACAAACGTCGACCATAGCACGATAAACACCGCGCAAGCCTTAACCGTCCCCCGCTCGACAAACCCCCCAACGGCAATCGCGCAGACCGTAGCCTCAAACACTAGCTGGAACTCACTAAACAGAATCGCAGGGATCGTCCCGACGGGCTCACTCAAGACATTATAGTGAAACAAATGTCTTGTCCATGACCCAAAAAACCACCCTCCTCCCTCGCCATATGCGAGACTGTACCCGACCACGAACCACTGGATGGAACAAATCGCTATCACCAGCACGGCGGGGAGGGCAGCGTGGAGCGAGTTACGGCGCCAGGTGTACCCTGAGTAGGCTATCCCTACCTACTCACAGGGTTAACAATGCGATATACCTAGATAGGGGGGTAGGATGACGGAAAAGAAGGGAGGGTTAGGGTTTGATGGGACCAGGAAGGAGGGGGATGAGGTGATAAGGAGCAAATAAAACATGCCGTAGGAACAATTGTCCAGCAAATCACCGTGCAGACCAAAATAAACAGCGTGTCTATCTTGTCGCAGTCCTCCCAGGCGGCGACGACCGAGGAGGCCATGGCTGCTGCTGTTGTCTCGCCTCCGCTCTCAGATCAACCGGTGCGGAAAGTAAAGGTCAGCGTCTTGCGGTGGTGGTGTCGCTCAATGAAGTGAGTGTCAATTGGTCTCGTCTGGAACTCCTAGTCGACTAGGATAAAGACAGGACCTGGTCAACAGTGTGACATTGACACAAACCGATAAACAAGGCCAGTTGTGGTGGTGGTGTGTAGCAACAAGAAATATTCCCAACTCAAATTCAACAGATAAGAAAACACCTCTGGGAACCACCACAAAAACAACCTCCTTGCTTCATGCCGTTGGTTGCGGAACAGGATCAATATATGTACCTACTCACCCCTTCCCCGTCCCCATATCACAGAACCACCACCTCGGTAATCACCTTCTCCTTTTGGCTTCATTTTCCCCCTCAGGCACGGCATCTTTACCTATTATTCCTGCATCTGGTTACCTCCTCTGAGCAACGCCATTTGTCTTGGATATCAACCCAACAACCCCGCCCCATTGTGATACCAGTTGATAAGCCCTTTATGTACAACCCTCCTGATAAGAGCTCCTACGCGCGAGCTCTGGTTTGACGATAAGCCCGCTGCAACGCTGTTGTAAGTGGTTGTACTTTTTTGCTCGATCGGGACTAGTGCCGGCTGTCTTCCCCGAACTCTACCACATCTTCCCGATCGGACAGGAACCAACAGACAAGAAATGTCGATCCCCAAACCCATCCTCTGGTGAAACCAATGATAAAAGTGGTGGCAATCGGTAAGGAAACAACCGTGAGTGCAACCGCACTGCACGAGATTCCCACGATCCCTCAGCCCGACTGGCTCCCCGGAATTGCCCATTCATATCTCAAGGAGTATGCACACCGAGGAGAAGAGGCAAGAGATAATTGATCGTCGGTCTGCACAACAGGAAGTCGTCCCCGGAGCAACACATTGGTTTTTGTCAGTACGGCTTTCCATTCAGCGCTCCCGCCGTCATTCCGTAGTAATAGACCCTCGGTTTGTCCGAGATCAGGGTTTATTTTCGAGGTCTATGGTGGCATGTTGTGCTGCGCTCCAGCTGCCATGTCCCCAAAGTTGGACACCATGCTGGTGTTTCCTGACAGACTATCAAATCCAGCGCGGGGGATTGGTTGGCGATCCGGTACTGCTCGGTGTGGTACTCCCGAAGCAGGATCCCGGAAACTCGTCATGACAAGGTCTATGCTGTTGGTGGACAGCCTGAATGATGTGATAGGCGCTGTGTTCCCGCTCCGAGGGGATTTTTGGCCGTGATACCAAAATCCTATAAAACTCCCGCCAAGGCATCTCGTTCATCTTATGCGTTGGTTATCTTAAACTCCGTCATTCACCTGTCTCCCATTGCCAAGATCACCCCCGTTGCGATCTGTCTTGGCCTGCATACGATGCCGGCTAGCTTCCACTGTCTAACATCTCGGCCCGTACCGAATTACTGAGTCCGGAAACACTCAAAGCCTTGCCCCCAATGGCAGAGGTGGAAAAGAAGTCCTCCAACGTGGGGCGAGGGGCCGAGGCACAGTTGGGGAGCGCTACTGTCAGCCCGGAAACGGACATTATCAACCTCCTTGGCTACAAGCCACAGTTGAAGCGGAACCGGTCCATGTTTACGCTTCTGTTCCAATCTTTGGCTATTGCCGCTGTATGAGTTGACCCGGTTGTCAGAATACGACTCACTCAGACAATAGACGCTGACTGTTTCCCTGTTGACAGATACCATATGGCTTTGGCGGTCCGCTGATCAGTGCAATCTATGGCGGAGGTAGGTCACAGCTCTGCTGGTCATAAGAGTATTACTGACATCCACAGGCCAACTCCCCATGTTCTTGGGCTGGATCCTGGTTCTCATCGTCGACGAATGCATCGCCCTCTCCCTAGGAGAACTCGCATCACGATATCCGACCTCGGCAGGGCCATACTACTGGTCCTTCCAACTGGCGCATCCTCGGTTCCGAACAGTGCTGTCTTTTGTGACGGGGTGGACTTGGCTTATTGGGAATTGGACCATCACGCTGTCTGTGAACTTTGGGTTTGCTTCGTTGATTGCAGCATGTGTTGCGCTCTACCATCCCGAGTTCGTTATCGAGCCATGGCAGTTGCTATTGATCTTCTATGCAATTTGCTGCATAACGTTTCTGGTGTGTGCATTCGGGAACCGGCTGCTTCCAGCCGTAGACACAGCTTGCGCAGCATTCACGGCGGTTGCTATCTTCATCACACTCGTTTGCTTGTCTGTGAAAGCTGAGGTTGGGAGGAACTCGCCAGCTGCTACGTTGGGCCATTATGACACATCGCTGTCGGGTTGGGGAGGCTTCTCGTTTTTCATCGGTATTCTGCCAGCAGCATACACCTTCTCTGCGATCGGCATGGTCTCTGCAATGGCTGAAGAATGCGATGACCCGGCGGTGAAACTGCCAAAGGCGATTGCCTTGTGTGTACCTGTTGGTGGAATTGCGGGACTGTTTTTTGTGGGTTGAAGCATGGCTTAAAAGCGCAACAGTAATAACCCAGAAGCTGACCAGTATCATGGTTGCACAGATCATACCCATTTGCGCAACGATGCCAGCACTCGGGTACATCCTCGAAGCACCTGTTGCCCAAGCCCTCCCATACATCTTTGCGGCTGTAATGGGATCCCCTGGAGGAGGCCTCGGGCTAAGCACCCTAATCTTGATCATCACCTTCTTTTGTTCCATCTCCATCACGGTGGCGGCATCGCGGTGCACCTGGGCGTTTGCTCGCGACAAAGCCATCCCAGTTTCTCGACTGTGGAGTCGTGTCGATGCACGACACGGTGTGCCGATCTGGGCTCTGGCATTGACGACAGTTGTTCAAATGCTTCTTGGGCTAATCAACCTTGGGTCTTCTTCGGCTTTCCTGGCCTTTGTTTCTGTCGGAGTGATATCACTGGCGGTGTCGTACGCCATCCCGATCTCGATCAGCATGTGGCACCGACGGAGAGAGGTGAACGCGGCGCGGTGGACAATGGGCGGGAAGATTGGATGGATCGTCAACATCATCGCGGTTCTCTGGATTGTGTTCGAAACGGTCTTGTTCTCAATGCCGCAGGTGTTGCCGGTGGACGAGGTTACCATGAATTACGCCATTGTCGTGTTTCTGGGTTTCATGGTGCTGAGCGCCGTCTGGTACAGTGTGTACGCAAGAAAAGGTGAGGTGATACATGATTACTGTGGTGTTTCCAGGTGCTGACGGTAGCCTTTGCAGTGTATGTTGGACCTCCCGAGTCAGATGGGATCAGGGTTGAGAGATGAGAAATGCTTGGAATGGCCGAAGAAAATAGGTTGTGCAAGGTACAAGACGAAATTGGACAAAGTGCAAGTAGCATGAGCCCTAGAGGTGGCTGATGATAGTCGTGCCTTCCCCCTGAAAGACATGATGCCCTCAGAGCCACACCGTGGCTGACTCTCCGAGGGAGGCTGGTGCCTGACTGAACGTACATCTTGCAATTCTTCCAATGCAATACCAGCCAACGTCCAAAGCAGCTTCCGAGAGAGTCTTGATGACGAAAACGCGGACAGTCCGACACGGAAAGTAAACATGGAGTTCACCTCAGATTCCGGTCTGTTCTCCCTAGACGGCTCATTTCAAAGTCCAGGCCCCTCCTCCCCGCCGACGGAGGTCTCGCCTGCCCACATGGAAGCAGACGAATATGCACTGCACCATGGCCTCACGTTTCCCGGCATTGATCCCTGGTCTGATATTCTCGATGAAACCGGCACCATTGCTGCCACCATTGTCGACCTCCAGCCGAGTCACTTGGTCGAGAACGACACACTTGAGGAGTGCCGCTTCCGCCCTATCATCCCCGCCCCTGAACAATGGCAGGTGCCAGCAGCGTCGATGCAGCTTCTCCAGCAGGCCTTCCAGCGATGCACCACAAACGAGGTTGCTGAATTGATGGAGGAGCTATGCCTTGAGGAAACCCCGACACTAAAAAGTGCCAAACTCGAAACTCCCGTCGTTCGGGGCAACCACAACAGCGACTGCCGTCGATTGACACGGAGGGTTAACGCTTTCCGCAAGGGAACACTGCCCGACCATGGCCTTCCCCTGGACGATGCCGATGTGGCCAAGGGCGAAGGGCTCAACTTCCCTGAGAATGCAAGCGCACTGGGAAAAGAACTGGCGGAGAAGGTAGCGACACAGCCGCTCGAGGTCACCAAGGAGACTGTAGCATATCTTATGCAGACCCTCAAAGTAGAGTGGACGGACAAAGACCAGAGAAATCTCCTGGAAAGCACAAATACCTATTGTGGGGCAAGTACACACAAGAATCCAGCACAGTCCAGTTGCTAACCTTTGCCAAAGATTCCAGAGATTGGAGCTGCGGAACCTTTAACACCGCCCCTGAGTCCCATGCTGGAGCCAACAGGAGACTGGTTCATTCCTAATGAGGAGGCATGTCAGGCACCACAACCGTCTTCTCCGGTTTCTGGTCTTAGTAAAGAACTCCAGGCCACAGAGAGCAGGCTTCTTTGGCAAGATGACGCCTTTTGGGATGATGCCGCGAGAGCTCACATCTCACCTGAGCCCTATGACAAAATGGACGTTTCGGGGATGATAAGAGACGGGCTCTTTCAAACGTCAGACGCGCCATTGATGCGCCAACCGCTCCCCAAGGACTCATATCTCAATGTGCCAATCTTTCCAGCCCAGGAGTACTTCTTCCAACCTGGCGATGTTTTGTGGCTTGAGGACCTTGCACAGGCGAACGTGCCGACTGAGCCGAGAGGGATACTCCCGGACGTCTATGAAGAAGAGCAGCAATTGTCGGCTTCCTTTGATGACAGGGCCACGAGGCTCATGCGGTACACTAAACAGAAAAGACTTGAACCACCCGACGCCGTAGCCCGGGTTGCAGTTCCCATCATGGACTTCTCATTGCCAACCCCCGCATGGGAACAACAACTTCAGAGCGCTAAAGCCCAGTTTGGTTTCATACGAGGAACCACCGATGGTGGCTGGCAAGGCGTCAAATGGAGTCACAATAGAGCAGCCGAGCAGCGGATGGTCTGGACGCCCATGGCTCATATGAAAGCAAGGACATTGGCATCTGAGGTCATAGAAGTGGATCAGCAGCATCTTAACCATTTCCTAGGACATGCTGAGGATGACCCAGTTATGACAAGTGAAGACTTGGTGAATAATCGGCCAGGATTGTTGATCCTGCAGATGGATGATGACGATGATGAAGAAGTCCTACCCCCACCAGTCACAGTTGAAGATGTTGTCGTGGAGCCACCGATTCCAAGCCCTGTCGCCGTCTTGGCCGGCCGAGAAAGACTTCGAGCAAACCCCAAAGAGATACGGCCAATACCCAGGCCGTCAATCTACACTGCGCCAACACGTCGCATGCTTGGCTTGGCTGAAGGTGACAAGCTCCCGCCGGTCCCATCGACAGACCTGTTTGGGGGGCTTGTCAAGGAGTACCCCGACTTTAGAACTTTGCTCGATTCCTTTGTTGCGGTCAACTTCCGCGCGGTGACTGACCGATCCAACAGCAGCCACCCCAACTATCGAGTCACTAGGCTGCTGGGAGCCGTTCAGTCAACCGAACCGATCCCCGCTATCCCTGAGATCCCGGCAGCTGCTCCAGACATTATGCCCCCAGATCGCCCCCTACGAATCCTGGTCTCTTACATGGCAGTCGGCCCCATGATTGAGTATCTAGGCAGGCTGGTCCCCGACATCGAAATCGTACGTCGCAACTACAAGCTGCACAGACCAACGGGGTGGGTTCCCGGCTTGCGCTCGCCCAACCTCGATGATGCTGACATGACAATATCCCCAGCCACCGGCATTATACTACTGACTATGGTGAAGCTCCGCCAAAAGCCCATGCCTGGCCAGGCGGAGAAGACAGTGAATTATCGCCGCTTGGTCCAAAACGCAGCTCTTCGGTATGAGCGGCTGATCGTCTTTGTCTCTGAGGGCAACAAGTTCAGTGACACCATGACACCCCTGTCCCAGTCGGACGCAAAGGCGCTGGCTGAGTTCCAGGGATTCGCTGGAGGACTGGACACAGAGGTACGGGTGTTGTATGTCGGTGGGGGAACTGGGACGCTGGCCAGGTGGGTGGCCAAGGTGATTTGTGACCATGCCGACGAGCAAGCTGATGTGAGGAGCCTGGTGACTCCTCCGGAAACATACCACGAAGCGTTTCTTTTCCGGGCAGGCATGAATTTGTTTGCCGCCCAGGTTGTTCTCAAGAAACTGCCTGTCCCAGAGGGCTATTTGGCCGTGGGGGCCAAACAAGCGAAGTTGTACGGGCTTCCAAAGTTCATGATGATGTCGTTGGAGGAAAGAATTGCCATGTTTGAAGGATTTCTGGGCGGACAAAAGATTCTGGAGAGAGTGAGCAAGGTTCTTGACGAGCCTTGGGGCCAGAAAGCGGTCGGTGTATATGACGATGACGATGTATTTGAAGGTTTTGACATGTAAGACGGCGGGGGGGACGTGACTAATGTCGGACGATGTACTCGAAATATTTTGTCGGCTTTTGCTCTGGAAATCGGCGCTCGATAGCTATGGGTATTCTTCGCCCTTGCAATATTTGCTCAATGCCAAAAGTTCATTCTTTCTCTTCAACCTCTCCCTCCAAAGGCCCAAACTCTTGCTCTGACGAAGCATTGCTGGCATTAATACTCCAAATCTTGAGGCTTGTCTCTTCCACCACAAAAGCTGGCTTGCTCCCAAGAGGCGACTCATTCTCCTCACTGTCGCTCTCACTGTCGTCACTGCTACTGTCATCACCCCCAACCTTCCAACTCCCCGAACAAGTAGCCAGCACGCTCCCGCTCGAATGCATCGCCGCGGCCCCCACCGCACTCTCCCCCTTGTTATTCACCCCCCACTCCCAACTCGGCTTCGTCTCCCCCTCCGCCATCCCCACCCCTTCATACACCACCGCTTTCCCACTTTTCGTCCCAGCCCAGACTTCAAACCCCCCTACACTCGCCGGAAAAACATCCACTGATAGCCGCTGATTGGTGGTTCCATCCCTTCCGGATAACCACCCTAATAGTTTGTGTGTCCCCCGTACATCATACACCAGCAACCCCTCACTCCCCCGCTCGTTCACAACTAGGTATCTCCCACACGGACTCCAGATTGTCTGCACCACACCCCTCCCTCCTATTTTGGCCTCTTCCACCCCAGGCTTGACGCTAAAGTTGGCGATGACGCTCCCCGAGCGGTAGATATCGTACAGACCGATCCAGCGGGTCCAGGTGCCTGCTGCTAGCATTCCCCCCTCTTGGTCGTTGGTTTGTTGGAGGGATAAAGCGGATACCGTCCCTCTCATTCCTATCCCGTTCCCCTTGCTGATATGCCTCGTTGATGGTATCGTCGGCACCCTTAATAGGGGCTCGCTAGACAGATTATCTGGTCGGGAGACGTCGAATACCGCCAGGAGGTTGGTGGTGCCGACGATGAAATGGCTTCCGGGGGAGGGCCAAATGAGGGAGGTGATGGGGAGGTAGGCTTCTGTTTCGGGTTTGATGAGGAAGAAGCTTGCTAGTGGGGGGATGGGGTGGGAAGGGGGAAAGATAGACTGGAGATGGATGGGGTGGTCGGTTGAGGCGGCGAGAAGGCATTGAGTGGGTGGGTTAGAGAGGGAGAAGTAGGGGCAGGGGGCGAAAGTGGAGGTTGGTTCGGGGAGGAGGAGACAGGAGGCTGATGAGAGGGGGCTGTTGGATGAGGTGAGGAGATCGGAGGGGAGGACGTAGGAGTTTATGGCGGGGGAGGAGGTGAGGGTTAGGAGGGTTGTGCCGTCTGCTGTCCTGGATATGGGGTTAGTGTGACGGTATTAACAAGAGGGATAAGGGGGAACAAACCATTGGGCGGATTTGAAGAAGGGGGCGTCGCAGTTGCGAGGGTCACGGTCTTTCTTGGTAGGAAGGTCGCTGTTTGGGTTGGTGGTGGAGGCTAGGAGGTTGAGGGTTGGCTTGCTCATGTTTGGCAGTTGTTTTTCCGAAGCTTCTTCTTTTGTAAGCATGACCAGCTTATGAGTCTGTGAATCCTTTGTTGATTCCGTTGACATGACGTAGTAGAAATGAGGGAGTGGGTGAAGGTGGTCTTGAGCTTGATAAAGCTGCGATGAAATGGCAGTCGAAAGCTACAGAGGATATATATCGCTTTATCATGTATCTTCCGACCTAGATTGCGCGCCAAAATACTTTGTTCAAGCAAGCAGACTCACAGCGAGAACCTTGAAGGTTCAAGGGCCGTGCGCCCCACATTTTGAGCGCCAGACGGCTGCGGGCGCCCTGGAAACCATCAGTCCGGCAGGCAACTGAATTGGGAAGTTACGCAACCATGCATGCACCAGAGCTGTCCGCCTGACGCCTTGTCCAGCTCACCAGACATCAAGTCGCGACAAACAAACTTGAGCGTCGCGACTGCTCCCAGCTAAATTCTCAGGAGACGATTAAGACGCGGGATCAGACCGGAGACTCTGTGCCGGAACAAGGCGAACATCGGCAAGGCCCCCTGTTCCCAGCTACTCCCCGCCAAACAAAACGCCTCCACCGCCATCGCTGTCGCTGGTGACCGCTATCTCGAGAGACATCGCCAGCTTCACACAACACCGCGTACAGTCATACCAAGCCCCCGAAGATGGAGTCAATATTTGGCGAAGACCGCTGCGAGGAACTTCGCGATCTTAGCGTTGTTAATCTCATCGTTTCGATGTATGACCTATTTGCACAGCTCAGCGCTTCGGTTCTGTGCTAACAGCTCGCAGCGTCATTGTCATAGGCATGCTTATCAGCTACCTGCCACAGCACTTTCGCATCATCTCGCGCGGCACCTCCGAGGGCATCTCCCCATACTTTATCTTGCTCGGTACGACGTCGGCCACCTCGGCCTTTGCCAACATTCTGCTGCTTCCCCAGTCCCGGCAAGACGTTGCCTGCTGCAAGGAGCTCGAAACTTTCCACTGCGTGGCCGGCTTACTCGGAATTGCGCAACTCGGCGTGCAATGGATTTGCTTTACCTTCATGTGAGTCACTGGCCGGTAAATGCGGTGGTCTTTAACGGAGGACTAACGATTGGTGGTAGCTTTGTCTTGTTTCTCGTCTTTTTTCGGTACAACCCGGCGCATGACCCCGATAGCGAAGAGCTGGCCGAAGAGGAGGACCAGCCGAGATGGCAGACAGCTTTGCTGGTGGCTTCGTTGACGCTGCTGCACGGCCTGGCTGTCATTGTCATCACAGGCATCCTCTCGACTCTTGCAAAGGACCATTTGGCTACCTGGGCCAATGTACTCGGCGTCATGGCTGCTCTTCTCGCAGCCGTGCAATACGTACCACAAATCTGGATGACCTACCACCTTAAGCATGTGGGCAGTCTCAGCATCCCCATGATGTGCATTCAGACCCCCGGTGGATTCCTCTTCGCAGCCAGCTTGTTTGCCCGTCTGGGATTGGCTGGCTGGAGCTCTTGGGGCATCTTTGTCTTGACCGCCACGATGCAAGGTCTGCTGCTCTACCTGGCCATCTACTACGAGATTCAGTACCGGAACGGTCTTGTGAAGGCGCCCATTGAGAGTCTGCCACCGTCACATTTGCATGCTAATGGCTTCGATGATGACATCCCCGGCCGGTACACGTCTCACCCCGAGCATTACGCCCACTCCCCGGACCATCTGCAGACAATTTTGGATCGCCAGGACAGCGATGCAGCAGCTGAGACTACGCCTCTGCTGAAGCCTGGTGGCATTGGCGACCCTCACAGGAATTTTGACACCAACCGTGGTTAGGATAACGGGAAGTCTGATATTCCATATTGAGGGCGGTTTGGAGATTAGGTTGGTGCTATTCATTTCTTCACCAGTTAGGGGCAGAGGAAGCCTCTGTCCGGTATTTAAACGACTTGCATTACATTGGGACGCGGCGTTTTGAGGGCGGCTTGGGAGCACGTGTTGTATGGCTATTAAGTCTGAAATATATGGCGTTTGGCTGCATTGGGAGACAGGACACGCCTTGGTTGTGCTTCCGTGTTTTGAGTTGGTTGCTGAAAGGGAGGATGATGGATGAATGGGTTCAGGGTTAGGCCCAAGGGTGAGTTTAGCAACTTTTGTTGAGCGTTTGTCAATCGACTTCTCATCTTTCAGCTTTCACCGATCACGCGAGCCGCCCATTGACCGCACAATCGGGCATGTGCTTGTCATACTACGTGATGTGTAGGTACGATGGCTGATCAATACAAACACGACTATTTTTATGCCAATTCTTCCCCTGTAGCAGCACTGACAGCCTGACAGACAGCAACGGCGTCGCCGACCACGATAGGTAGTTAAATGGGGCGTGTTTCGTCAATCGCCGACCCAAGATTCTGTGCTAAGCGACCCTCCCCCAGATCTTGTGCTTTTTCCGTCTGATGGTGTTTTTCTGGGGAAGCCTGTCCGAGGCTGAGGGGGATCTGAGCACGCTATGCTTTTGAAGCAAGCGACAATGCGACATGATGCAGCCCCGACTTGCGCACGGGCGCGCCCAAACGCTGTTGCTTGACTGACAGTTCACATCTGGGATAGATCGGGGTTGTGAGGAAACCGGATCGCAGGTTCCTGCAGACTGGATCGTGCTGTCAAGTGATAGTAATGAAGGAAAGCATGGGTTCTGCATTGCTGTCGATACTGACGACCCGGGGAGAGGTGCCCCTTTTCGCTCCAAGATTGGCTCCCGAAGCGGCGGCAAAATGGCAGTCAGATTTGTCTTCATTCCGATTGACCACCGCGACAAACATCAAACCTCAAGACTTATTTTTCCAGTCAGCACCTCGGGAAAATAAGGCTTATCTTTTTTACAATGCTTCGGCGCCGCGGCGGACGGGAAAGGGGGGGGGGGGGGGGGGGCCCCCGGAAGGGGAACGGCTCGCTGAAATTATCTGCTTACATGGAACAAGGGTTTTGGGACAACCTAACCCCCTACCGTCTCAGTTGTTTTTAGAACGGTA